>JAMJFZ010000320.1:15265000-15477500 GCA_026225945.1 Cricetomys ansorgei
ACTTGGTGATGGAGTAATTTGTAGAAATGGGAATTTTAATACTTCCTCTGATGTTTGTATCCTGGTGTTCTGCTCAGGGGGCATTTCTCTCTCCCCTTGACTTTCTGGCCACACTGGCAAATATGTTTAGGGAAAGCCTGGCTTTTCTAGGATGCTCCTCTCCAATAGCTCCTCCCTGTTGCTCTTCAGTAGTCTCCCACCCACCCGAGAGCCTTTGCCTTCCACTCTCTGTTCTTCTGTTTCCCACGCTGGTTCTGGTCCTCTCTGAACCCTCAGTCCTCCAGATTGGAAGCTCGGTTTTCTGCACTGCTTCCTCAAAGGCTTCCCGGATGCCTGCCTTCAAACAGGAGCTGCTTCTGAGCTTTCACTCTTTATAACTTGACAATTAGTCAACATTTTTGAATACTGACTTATATCACCAGGAGGCTCTGTAAAGGTAGTGTGCTAACTCACCCCCCCCATTGGGACTTTAAAAAGGTGGGGTGCTAACTCACACACCCCCTGTTGTTAAGCCAGCATTCTGGAGGTGATCAGCTCCAGCCTAAGTCTCACTTTCCCAAAAAAGCCGGGAGTCACCACCTGAACTCCAGGCAGTGGGGGGCACCTACCCCTTCTTCTCCTTATCAAAATATTTTGACATCCCTAAGTCTCCTTCCTAGCAAAAGTTGTCCTGACCTTTTAGAATCTGGACACTCAAAAGGTCACTTTAATAGTTATTAAATCATTTATCTACCCCTGGGACTTGATATTTTTCTTTTTCCTTTTATATTCATTTTCTTTTCTTTTTCTGATTCCAGAAGACCCACATGTTTCCTATGTAAAATCCCACTTTATAGGAATGCTAGATATGAAGGAAGTGTGGGGTTTAGCAAGTCCCTCCCCGGGCCCCTGTGCTGAGCTCCTGTGAGCACGCAGGGTTTATACCACAATGACACCACCTGCCTCCCTGCCTCCTCCCGCCTGAGGAAAAGAACCTCTCTTGTGTCTTGTGTCCCAACACCTAATGAGGTTCTTGACATGTGGCGTGAACTTGGTAAATATTTGTCACATCAATAGATGGGAAGTGGGGCCCTCAGAAAACATGTCGGGTTGCACACACACCTCTAATAGATACTGCTGCGGCCTGTGGGTGTCTTTTCTGCTAATCTCTTTCCAGAGGGGTGGCTGGCATTGCCTCTCCCACAGTGCCAGGCCCTCATCACCCTCTTCTAGATGGCGTGACATCACAGCTGTTAGGATCTGTGTGCAGGGAAGCTGTTAGCTGAGGCAGCCTGGTCTGCCCACACGATTTGTTGCTATGTGTGTTTATTATCCACCACTCTGCGCTACTGGAGTCAGTATCCCTGCATTTGCTGAGCCAGGCAATCTGGTGAGATCAGAAGAGAAGCCAGGCCCCGATCACAGGCCTGAATCTCACAGTGGCAACAGGAATAGTGCCTGTGGCATGCTCGAGGTTTCACGTGCTGTTTAACCCTCTTCGAAACCCTATAAGGAAAATACTGTTCTCCTCCAGGGTCCAGATAAGTCCCCAGGGGTACCAGCTACAAAGTGGCGACGCCTGATTCTGGATCCAGGTCTTTTTGGTTGTTAACCACCTAGGCTTCTTTCCTCGCCGTACACCTCCACAGCCTTTCTGCCTGGAACAGGTTGATTAGATCTCGTTGGAAAAGCTTGGAGTCGCTTCTCTCGTTCATTAGAAGACAGCTGGAACCCCCAAGAAGCCATCTCATCTTTGTGAACTGTCTTCTCCCTAAAATCATAAGTTTCTGGAGAAGGAAGGGACGAGGTTCGCATGTCTCCGGGTGTGGCCGCAGACGCCATGACTATGTCCTCGCAGTACAAGGGCGTTGCATTTCATTGCTTGAGTGGGGGGCCTGTTGCCTCGGATTTAGATGGATGTAGACAGATCATAGGGGCAGGCAGATATGTGGACCCTATGAGCACATACAAAGATTTTCCCAAAGCCGGCTTTCTCCCTGCAGACTTGGGCTATCTTGTGAATTCCTTCTTGATGATAGCCACCCTATTCCAAACAGCTTCACATTTTCTCTCATTTCTAGTAACCTGTAGAAAAGGAACTAGATGCTGAAAGTCACTCAAAACTTTTGAGGAAATTCTTATGGCATATTCTCTCTCTCTCTCTCTCTCTCTCTCTCTCTCTCTCCCTCTCCTTCTCCCTCTCCCTCCTTTTTTCCCTCCCTCCCTCCCTCACCCCGCTCTGTGGCAGACATTTACCATGTGGACCAACAAAAATGTGTTTGAAAGAGAATCAACCCTCTTGTTCTTCATTTAAAGCAGTATAAGCTTTGTTTGCACAGATGGGCTGTCTACCTAACATTCAGGAGCAGCTTGGCACCGTTCCTTGGACCCTGGATAGCTTTTTCCTAACTTTGATGGTATCAGAGACGGAGAGCTCCCTAGGCTCCCTGGGACCCTCATCGCCACCAGTCCCTGAAGCCACGCTTTCTTTCTCCCGTCCTGGGCGGCTCCGGGGCAGCTCCTTTCTGTCACATGGAGACTGTCACCTCTCAAACTCAGCAGGGTTGTTTTTTTTTTTTTTTTTTCCTGGACACACCACACTCCCAGCCTCTGTTTCTTCATTTCGGGAGTGTTCACCATGGAAACTACTTTGGCTGGTCTCCTCCACTCCCAGGCGGTCTTGGGCTTTGCCCACACCGTGTAAGACTGGGCATTCAGGCTGGCTCTCGGGTCCGCCATTCACACCTTCCTTGCGTGTTTGGTCAGTGGCCTGATCCCAAGGTTTTTCTTTCTTTCTTTTTCTTTTTTCTTTCTTTCTCTTTTTCTGCAGAGGGATGTGTTTCCCCGTACATAGGGACCAGGGAGTCATCACTCACTCTGCTAAGTGTGAGGCGTACTGGCTTCTCACCCCCACAGTTGTTATGCCTCGCAGTTTCCACAGCCACCCTGAGATTAGGCTAGGCCAAAGCCATTGTTTTCTCTACTCTTCACTCTCACTCGGGTTCCTTTGGGCTTCCGACCCGCTGCTGCGGTCTCTGGCGTGGAGTGTCTGCACACTGTTGCTTGTGGCTGGGGGTTGGCAGCCCCCTCCACCTCCCCCTGCTCCTGATCTATCCAAGCGCAGTATTTATGCCATGTGCTTCTCACTTGGGCCCGGAGTCTTCAATCAGCCTGGTGACTTAAGTTGCCAAGGAAACAATGTCTAGCGGGACCTGAAGATTTACAGCCTGTTCCCAGGCTGCAAGGACTCCTGCAGAATTCTTGCTGACACAGTTTACTCCCATAAACTCTCAACCCTGTGGGGGATATAAATCTCGGCTTGTCTCTGCACAATTCATTTTTCCTGAGTACAAGGTCTAGAACAGGAGTTCAGAGACGGTGGGCCCCGCATTGTGATCGACAGGCATCGTTTCAGAGGAAAGTCTCGGAGCAGAGCAGGCTTGGGCGAAGTGTTCTGAGCCTCCGGAAAGCAAGAATAGTACGGCGTCTCTCCCTATTGTGTCTACAGGGACAGAGTGAGAGCGTACATATAAACTGTCTAGCGGAATGGGTACAGGCAACCACACATCAGCCACCACCATTGTCTGAGTCTATGAGCCTCAGAGGGTTATGACAATGCGTATTGCCCTTTGTTACTTAGCACTGGGTGGGAGACACCCAATAACTTCCAATGTCTTATAGCTTTCTATGCTGTACTAAGAATCTTCATGAAGCTAACGGGTTAGTCAGGTTTCCATTGCTGTGATAAAACGCGTGAGCACGGCGCCGGGGCGAGGGCTCAGTCAGTAAGCATGCCGCGCCAACACGAGGACCTGAGTTCAGATCCCCAGAAACCACGTAAAGTGGCAGGCATGGCCTCACAAGCCCGTAACTCCTGTGCGGCCGGGTGTGTGTGTGTGAGTGTGTGTGAGTGTGTGTGAGAGTGTGTGTGTGTTTGTATGTGTGTGTGTATGTGTGTGTGTATGTGTGTATGAGGGTGTGTGTATGAGTGTGTGTGTGTGAGTGTGTGTATGTGTGTATGTGTGTGTATGTGTGTATGAGGGTGTGTATGAGTGTGTGTGTATGAGTGTGTGTGTATGTGTGTGTATGTGTGAGTGTGTGTGTGTGAGTGTGTATATGTGTGTGTATGTGTGTATGAGTGTGTGTGTGTATGTGTATGTGTGTGTATGTGTGTGTGAGTGTGTGTATGTGTATGTGTGTATGTGTGTGTGAGTGTGTGTATGTGTGTGTGTATGTGTGTGTGTATGTGTGTGTGTGTGTATGTGTGTGTGTATGTGTGTGTGTATGTGTGTGTGTATGTGTGTGAGTGTGTATATGTGTGTGTGTATGTGTGTGTATGTGTGTGAGTGTATATATGTGTATGTGTGTGTATGAGTGTGTGTGTATGTGTGTGTGTGTGTGCATGTGTGTAGTGTGTATGTGTGTGTGTGTGTAGTGTGTGTGTATGTGTGTGTGTGTGCGCGTGCGTGCACGCACACATTGTGACGGGTGGGTCCCTGAGGCGCAGAGGGCAGCCAGTTTGGCCAAACCGATCAACTTCAGAGTCAGTGCGAGAGCCTGTCTCAAAAAAGATTAAATAAATAAATAAATAAATAAATAAGTGGTGGAGAGCAATTAAGGAAAGATACCCAGTGTCTGAGACGGGCCTCCGTGTGCAGACACACATCCACAAACCCACGTATACCCGTGCTAACACACAAGGGCATACAACGTATGTGCATACGCATTTATCTGAGCACATCAGCATAAAGGAGGAAGGTTTATTTTGTCTCATGGTTTCAGAGGCCTCAGTGCATCGCGGCCAGGACAGCATCAGCACACCACAGCAGAGGGGAGCGGAAGGGACACGGTGCCTGTGCTAGCGGGCTTGCCCTCTCATCCCGTGTCATTCTCTGCAGGTCCCCTGCCTGTGGGATGGTGCCACCCACATCAGAGTGTGTCTCCTTGCCTTAGTCAGTGCTCCCTGCAAACACCCCACAGTCGCACCACGGGTACACCCTACTAATCTAGGCAGTGTTCCATTTCATCCAATCCAACTGACAAGATTAACTGTCACAGCTACTTCCTCTGGCGGCACGCGGTAATGGACGGGTGGGCGCTTATGACCCTCCCTTTTTACAGGTGGCTGGGGCTCAAGAGAGGTCAAGCTCACCCAAGAACTCAGGCTCAGTGGGATGGGCCATAGATCCTAAGAAAAGCAAATACAACGCAGCCTGAGGTGGCAGGCTCCTGGCAATAAGCGGTGCTTACGTCTGCCACTGCAGGCGCTCCGAGAGCATTGCAGACAGAGGCGCCCGGATGTACGGATGCCTAGAGGCAGACAGAGTGCTGGAGTCAGGTGCCCTGTGACAAAAGAACTTGGGAGATAAGTGTGAACCTGAAACAAGAGTGAAGCTTCCTCTAGCCCCTTAAAAAAGGGTGGGGGGTGCTGAAGGTACAAAGGGAGTGAGAAGAGACAGAAAAGTGACTTAGGACCCATTGGGCTACCTGCAATTGTGCATTCGTTTAAAAAAAAATTTTTTTTTTTTTTTTGGAGGGAGACTACCACTGTGGGAGGCAGGCAAGCGATGACACGGTTGTATAAAATTGCCATGGGCCACGGCTGCGGCCGGTTAAACCAACTCATAAAAGACAAGACTCAAAAGAGGAGAAGTAACCTAACCGTCCACGTGGCAGATTCCAAGGCTTGTTGTCACCATGTGTTATTTGGTGAGTTTTGTGGCAGTCGAGGATGGTCCATTGCCTGAGAGGTCAAGACAAGATGCCAGCATTCTGGAACTTTTCAGCTCCTTTAGTTCCAATTCATTAACACGTTAGTTCGTCTCTCGCCGCCCCTCCCAGGCGCTGTGTTTCAGCGAGCGCCAGGCGCATGTGTGTGTTTATCACTAGCTGGTCTGAGGGTCCCCAGACACCCTCTCTCCTACCCCTGCTCCCCAGAGACCCCTACATGTCCACAGCCAGGTACCACAATGTGCCTTTCACCTGTCCTCAGACTGCAGCGAGCGGCTCTTCCTTTGTTAACATGAGGCAAAAGGGAAGGCAGTCCCAGCCAGAGAACAAGGCTCCATCCAGGGTCTAGAAAGAACAGAGCAAGGAGATTACATAACCAGAGAGTGACAAGCGAAGTAACCTGGAGTCCACCTGACCGGGCTTATTTCTGTTTGGCGTCTGTGCTTTGGCACAGTTGCCTGGCTTCTAAGTTTCCACAGGGATGGAAGGCTTTGTTTGCTCTCTGTGCATTTTTCAAGAAGCTAACTGGAAGTCTTCCTGCTTCCTCAGGTCATCAAAGAAAAACTGGTGTGCTGCCGTTAGCCTGGGCACACCGACAGCCTGCCCCCATTCACGCTCTTTGTAAGTGTTCTGGGCATTTCCAAAATTCTCCCCTTCTAAGGCTATCTGTCAGGGCCAGCCTGACAAGTGGGAAAGTACCTGAATGGGGGGTGGGACTGAGGGGCCTTATGAAGAGAGGGGAAAAAAGACAAAAAAGGAAGGGAATAGAGCAGGCACACACAGTATCATTGAGTTCAGATGGAATGGAGCTGAAGTTTAATTTTTGTCTCAGTTTTTATACACTTCTTTCTCAAGGGTTACAAAGCACAAGGAATTCCACAGGTATACAATAGGGCATCAATCCTAAAGACATCCTGTGTTGCTGGAGCAGGATGATTACCCAAGGAAATAGCTTCTCCAGGTGGAGTTAGATTAGTTACCCAAGGACAATAGCCTCACTTAATGGTGCTAAATGCTTACTTAGGGTGATAGCTTCTCTTGGTGGTGCTAACTGCTTAGCCAGAGAAGAAATGCTCCTTTAAGTAATCTTCGACTTCCTCAAAACCAGACGCTTGGGGCGGTAAATTCAGTGACTCCCGTTTTGCTAAGAGAAATTCCCAATAAATGAGTAGGCACACAGCCAGAGGCTCCCGGTAGAATCCAGGCCCAGAGTCTTGGGGGCTCGCCACAGCTATCTCAGGATACGGGGATACTTTAAAATGGCACATAAGACATCTGGGATGAGGGCTGGAGAGGCTCAATGGGTAAGACCTTTGGCTGCTCTTCCAGAGGACCCGAGTTTGATCCCCAGCACCCACATGGTAACTCACAGACGTCTGTAACCCAAGTTCGAGGATCCCAAACCCTCTTCTGGCTTCTGTGGGTACCAGGCACACATGGAGTGCACGCATATACTTGCAGGCAAAGCACCTGTGCACGTAAAAAGGGGCGGGGAGAGGTCTGAGATTTGCCGTGTTGACACGCCCACAGAAAGTGTGGGTGAGTACGAAATGAAAGAAGCATGGTGGACACAGAGTTCGGTTCCCTTTGTTTATAGCTTTATACCTTTTGACTTTGTCGTTTGCTGTGGCAGGGTATCATGTAGTCCAGGCTTTCTCTCGCTGTGGAGCTAAGGCTGCCCTTAAACTCTCAGTCTTTCAGCATTTATCTGCCAAGTGCCGAGATGACAGAACGTGAAAGCACTTTAAAACAACACCTAAAAGACCGGTAAGAAGCCAGGCATGGTGGCTGATGACTACAATTCTAGCCCTTGGGAGACCGAGGCAGGAGGAATACCATGAGTTAAAGGCCAATCTGGGCTACATAGTGAGGTACAGGTCAGCCTGAGCTACAGTGTCTCAAAAAATATGAAACAAAACCAAGTAAACACAGACCGATAAGAACAGAAACACCTCTTCGCAGTAAGCACACACATTCAGCCCTCAAGAGAGTCACCCTCAGTCGCCGTCGCCCTGCCTGGACCCTAGAGCTGGAGAAGGGTGGCAAGCGCACCGGCTATGGGGGCTCTACAGCTCTCTACCATGTTATCGGAGAGCTTCAGACATACCAAGATCCCCAAAGCGGTCAGCGCCCCTCAATCACTCATTCATTCAACAAACACTAACTGGGCTTTGAGGTGCTGCGAGTCCAGGCCTGGGGTTCTTCTCAGCGACAACACACATTCCCCTGCATGGGCTCCGTAACCAAGACCGTTGCAGGTGTTGATTAGTACCCTGGAGAGAGCTGCAGGGAGACATGGTGGTCAGTGAAGAATGAGATCTGCCTTAAGTTGGTGACTGGAGAGTGTCCCTCTGAGGAGACACGGTTAGGACAGTCATGAAGGACCAGCAGGAGCCCACCACAGACACTGAGGAGGACGGCTTTCCAGGCAGCGGGCTCTGTAGGGACAGGGTATGCCTTGGCTAGACAGAAGCCCAAATGTCCGGTGCCTGGAGGGTGGGCACGAGGCTCTGCCTTTGGTGGCTTTCTTCCCTTTCTGTTTCCTTCTTCTCCATTCCTTTAAAATGTGTTTCCTCCCAGAGATCCCTCCGGGGTCTATTTCCCACTCATTTGCTCTTAGCTGTTCTCTGAGCTCACACTGACATTCTGTGTGGAATTTTGTTTGGGGAGCCTTCTGCTGAAACCAGACTAGGCTCCAGTAGCCTAGATTTGCGTGGCTTGGAGGAGTGCCTTGCCAAGCAGTGCTCCGTTGCTTTGGAATGGAATCAGAGTCCTGAAATCAGCTGTCCATCCTGCAAAACCTTCACTCATTTGTCATAAGTTGAACCAGAGACTAGTTGTGAAAGGAACCTAAGAGACAGAAACAAGAAATAAACAGTCATGAGGTTGTTGTAGAAGTTGTGCTTAAAATATTGTTTTGTGCACTGTTGGGTGAGGGGCTGCCTAGGTCTTGGCATTTTGTATCATCGGCAGATGTTGGATTTCTGTGGAGGATGTTTGATTGCTCATGATCTGCATGTGCTATCAGTAGAACACCTGAAGAGTTCTGAATTAATAAAAACACCTGAGCTCAGATGCTTGGGGTTCCACTGTCCAGGTTGGCACTGGACATGGCGGTGGTTTCCTCTCTGAGGTCTGGCAGAGTTTGCACCTGTGAAAACACTTCCTTGTCCTCCTGGCTGAGCCACACAGTAGGTATACAGCTATGTGATGCTTTGGTTTTAGCCTATCTTTTTTTTTTTTAATTAAAAAAAAAAAGTCATTCCCTGTATGAAGATACTGCCATTGGTCTTAAAAGTATTTAAGCCCTTTAGCCAAGAAGATGTATCTGCAATAGTTTATTCTAAGAAAATGATTATGGATATATACAGATTTGTGTGTGTGTGTATGTGTGTAAAAAAAAAAATCTTCATCCATTGTTAAAAGAATTAAATAGGAAAGCCACACAAACAGCAAAAAGTTGATCAAATGAATTGTAGTATATTCCCTGAAGAATACTATGTAACATCTAAATAGTGTTATAGAAGAGTAGATACAATGTTGTGAAAAGCTGTTTATGTTCTATTTTATGTCAGCAAAGATTTGGCCGTAACTAATAGAAATATTTCACCGTGGCTATAATAGTCAGGGATGCATGCTTTTCACATAGCAAGACTGATTCAGTTCCCTCAAGACCAATATCTTAGCCATTCCTGAAAACACTCTAATGCTTATCACCTCAGAGTTGAAAATAGCTGCTGTGGCTTCAAGCATCTGGTCTACTACTGGGGCTCACAGGGAATGGGGTGGCAAGGGCCACTGATACTTCTTTCCTATCCTGTTGGCCAAAAGAATGTCACATGCAACCTCTGTTTGCAAAAGATACTAATAACATGCTAATCTTTTTAAATGGTCAAAGGACATGAGGATTGGATGTGAGTTGGTTAAGGCAGGAAAGAGATCTTGGGAACATGGGAATAGAAAGGGGCTCCTCGAGCAAGAATCCCATTGAAGCCTCTGCCAGCAAAGATGCAAGAAGTCAGCACAATTAACAACCGCTCAAGATCTTTCTCCCTTCCCTAGTGTAAGCCTTCCTTTGTCTAGGAATCTCATCTGATGCCCATTTGTAGGGAAAGTGCATGTCTGCTTTGTAGTCCTGGGGTAGCTCTGGTGGCTCCCGGTTTTCCCTTATCAGATTAGAACCCATCCAAGGCCACCCCCTTCTTCCACATCATGCTTGGTGTTCCCTGACAAGTGCCAAATGTTCTCATTTAAATTACTAATACCTGAGGTTGTACGTACTTGTGGAAGGGTCAGTCGGTCATTTATTAATCAGTTACTGATCTCCAGAGTCACCTCATTTATCTCGTTTATCAAAAGGAAAAAACAGAAAGATCTCTTAGCAACCTTTTGAAATGTAACTTGAGAGTCACCAAAGAGTTCTAGATCACTAATGCTAAGAACAGTTACCTGTGTTCCCGTACCTATGTTCGGATAGGTCTCACTCCCTGTGACCTTCTCTCAGGGAAGCCCATAGCCGTGTTCTCAGGTGTGCTTTACCTCCTGAACGCCGCTCTTTCTCCTTAACCCTCACACCTCAGCTTTTCCTCCTCAGTGTGTTTAATGCAGTCTCCAACTCTGCTTCAAACTGGCTAGGCCTAAAATTCTCTTCTGTGTTGAAGAAGCCATGGATCCCAGTTTGGCCTGAGTGGAGGTCCCTAAAAAATCCTCGAGGTACTGAGAGCTGTGTCTCTGTCCCTCCACTGCTGACAGGAGCCCCTAAACCACAGGGTCAGCACCTAGTGCTAGGTAGCTAGCAGAATAACATTCTGGGCACGGCTCTATTAAGACATAGAAAATAAAACATTTAGCACCTGTCAGGGACAAGCACGGTGTGAAGGAGAAGGAAGTTAGACTGTGACAGCCAGAGAACATGAAGGTCCTTGTTCATCTTGGCGTGGTCCCCACAGAAATCAGTGCTATTTTCAAAGTAGATGAGTTTTTTTTTAAATTAGAAAGGAATACTCCTAAATTTTATTTTGGAATGACTCATTTTTCTTTTTTATATTTCTAATGCCTTACGTAGTCCAAAATTCAAATGATTCTCTGACTCTCTATCAGCCACTTTTAAAGTCCCGGAGCACTAGTAATGAAGTTATAAGTGAGATTATTTCTCCTTTTCATTTTTAAAAGAAGACATTTTCTGTAATGAGCATGTATCAATTTTATATAAAACTGCGAGAGCTCATTAAAGTTTACATCAAGGCACCCAGGAAGTTATTTAGAGGCTTTAAATTTTTGCTCACCTCTTCATATGTACTCAAACAGAGCTCAGAGGAGAGAGTGCCGAGTTCATTCCAAACCCCACCTCCCTGGAGGCAGAGCCTGCAGGCTCTGGAGTCTGGTCCCAGCATTAGCATACACACCATGCTTCTGAAAAATACCACTGCTTTCTGTGGCTACCCTGTCAAGTTGAACATGGACCTTTCCATTCTCTGGTTGTCTCATCCTAACACCCCCCCTCCTCCTCCTCTCCTTCCCTTCCCCCTCCTCCTCCTCCTCTTCCTCCTCCTCCTCTCCTTCCCTTCCCCCCTCCTCTTCCTCTCCTTCCCTTCCCCCTCCTCCTCCTTCCTCTCCTTCCCCCTCCTCCTCCTCCTTCCTCTCCTTCCCTTCCCCCCCTCCTCTTCCTCTCCTTCCCTTCCCCCTCCTCCTCCTTCCTCTCCTTCCCCCCTCCTCCTCCTCCTCCTCTCCTTCCCTTCCCCCTCCTCCTCCTCCTCCTCTTCCTCCTCCTCCTCTCCTTCCCTTCCCCCTCCTCCTCCTCTTCCTCTCCTTCCCTTCCCCCTCCTCCTCCTTCCTCTCTTTCCCCCTCCTCCTTCCTCTCCTTCCCTTTTTCCTCCTCTTCCTCTTCCTCCTCCTCCTCCTCCTCCCTCTTCCTCTCCTTCCCCCTCCTCCTTCCAGACCCTGTTGTTGTCTCTGACAAGTGCTGAATGTTGCATCCCCATTTAGATTATTAATACTTGAGGTTGTACATATTCATGGAAGGGTCATTCATTAATCAGCTATTGAACTGGGATTCCGTGCCAGTGCTGCAGTAGTAACGCAGAGAGGAACACGGCACAGTCCTTGACTAGAGTTAACAGAGGCTCAGGAAGCAGCCTGTGTGTGCTTACGCATTATAAGCAGCTACAGCGCAGAGATCCTTGCCACCATGGGGGCAGGCTCAGAACAGGAAGGACACTAACCCAGCTTTGTGGTGTGTTTGGGCACCTCTAAGCAGGGTCCTGCAATCTCAGTACCTCCGTAGCTGTTTTAAGACTTGTTTAAGTCTTTTGCCCTTGAGATAAAAGTGGAGCCCTTCACGACTGGCCCACCTGCCTGTCCTTCCTTCCCACCTGTCTGTCTGTCCTTCCTTCCCACCTGTCTGTCCTTCCTTCCCACCTGCCTGTCCTTCCTTCCCACCTGTCTGTCCTTCCTTCCCACCTGTCTGTCCTTCCTTCCCACCTGCCTGTCCTTCCTTCCCACCGCTGTTGCTTCCCACCTACCTCTCCAGCCTCTGGCTCCCATGTAGGACACTTAGCACCTCTGCTCTTCATACCACACCTTTGCTTGGGCAACTCTGTGTTAACTAAGACTCAGCTCAGGGCAGGCAGTGGCGCACACCTTTAATCCCAGCACTCAAGAGGCAGAGGCAGGTGAATTCGAGGCCAGCCTGGTCTACAGACTGAGTTCAAAGACAGCCAGAGTTTAAAAAAAGAAACCTAGAAACCCTGTCCCAAAAAAAGAAGCAGGAGGAGGAGGAGGAGGAGGAAAAGGAGGAGGAGGAGGAGAAAGAAGAGAAGGAGGAGGAGGAGGAGGAAGAGGAGGAGGAGGAAGAAGAGGAGAAGAAGAAGAAGAAGAATTAATGCAGGAAAAGAAACTGGAACAAAAAAAAGTATGCATTCAGAAGAGACTGTTTTTATGAAGCCCGAGAGCATGGAAAAACTAATTTATATGTTAAAAACCAGAAATAGGGGAAAGAGAGCCATTAATAAGAGAGGGGCACAAGGGAATTTTCTAGTCCTGTTTTATTTTATTTAGTTTTATATGCGCATGGGTGTCTCGTTTGCATAGATGTCTGTGCACCATATGTGTGTAGTGCCGTGGAGGTCAGAAAGAGGCATTGGGTCCTCTGGGACTAGAGCTACAGATGGCTGTGAGTGCCACACGGGTACAGGGAATTGAACCTGGATCCTTTGGAAGAGGAACCAGTGTTCTTAAAAGCCGAGCCATCACTCCAGCTCCCTAATCTTGATTCCGGAGGTAGCTACGTGCATGTCGTTAGCATAGTTAACATTTGTGCATTTTGTTACATGGTAGTAATACTGTAAAAAATAATCCACAGGCACCATTTCCTCCAGGAAAATCCTGCCCTGGCTGGATTTTAGCTATTCCTCACCTCTTCACATGTATCTCTGCCCTAGCACTTAGTATGTGGTCCCATCCATGTCTTCTCTTTATGTACTTTGTGCCCCCATTGGTCTGTGAGTTCCTGTCAGGGAACAACCACCTGCTATCTCTGTGACCACAGGGAGGCTGCTTAACCTCAGCCTCCGTGCCTGCCTGTTCCCATACATAGGGACTATTAGTTTCTCCTCCGCTCACGGCTGTTCAGATGATGAAAAGAGCAGGTCTATGTAAGGGACTCAGCACATAAGAGGTGCTCAGTAACGATCTGTCCCTTAATGGAAACAGAAAGTTGACTCCCATTTACAAAGCAACCCACTCTCCCCGTTTGAGCCCCTCTGTGTCCCAGGCAGGATAGCAAAAGAAAACCAAAATGTATTCCAATCCAATAATTGTAGCTCATCCAGCAACTTACAGAAGGCTCACCATACAACGAATACTTGCTTTGTTCCCGTCCACACCCACTGAAATAATTTAGTCATATGATCCCACTATGTAAAGAACCCAGAGGCTTAACTCTGGTAGAAGCTAAAAGAAAATGGTGGTTGCCACGGTCCAGGGAGGGAGATGGGGGTGTTTGATGCATGTGGAGCTTCTGTTTGGGGTGAAGAATACATTCTGGAGATGGATGGTGTTGGTCAGAGTGCAGCAATGTGAATTTAATTATTATTAATAATACTTAATATTACTTAATTATACTTAATAATACTTAATATTACTAATATGTACTTAGTATTGGTTAAAATACTAAACTTTATTTTTTTTTATTTTACGTGTATGGATATTTTGATTGCATGTATGTTTGGACACCGTGTGCATGCCTGGTATGCGAGGAGGCTTGGAATAGGGTGTTGGATCCCCTGGAACTGGAGTTACAGACGGCTGTGAGCCGCCATGCAGGTGGCGGGAATTGAACAGGGGTCCTCTGGAAGAGCAACCAGTGTTCTTAACCACTGAGCCATCTCTCCAGCCCTTAAAGTGCTAACCTTTAGATTGTGCATATTTTACTACAACTTTTAAAAAAGTTCTCATATTCTCACGCCTGTGAGTCACCACACTAAGCTTAACTAGCAGCACTCACCCCACCCCAGCTCCTGGTCCGTGAAGGAAACGCAGCCTCCCTCCTGGGCATCCTGGGCTCCACCTCCTCTAGATGCTCTGCCAGAGCAGTGCTGCTGTAAGCTGGGGAGACTGCATTTGAGCTCTTGGTTGGACAAGGCTTTGTGCCAGGCGTAGCAAGTACAAAGAAACACAGTTGCAAATGTCTGGTGAGAGGCGCAGACCAATCAACAGATCATTTCCACATAAAGAGTGGGAGGGGCTGAGGTGGAGTGGCTGGGACTACAGGAGGGCAGGGAGGCTTCCTGGAGTCTGTAGAGGGACACACAAGAATTAACCTGTTGAGTAGGGACAGCAGCCAGACTAACCGCCCCCTCCCCGCCCCCAATGCTCCCTTCGCTTTTACACTTCCTGGCTCTTTTCCTTCAGCTAGAGCGCACTCTTCCCTTCCCTATGAAAGCCTCTCAGTCCTTAAAGCACCTGCTCGGGTGCCACTTCCCTTCTGGAAGCAGTGCTTCGGCCTAGCCAAAATTAATCTCCCCTTCTCCTGAGTTCCCTCAGCCACCCCTTACATCTCCATTTAGCACATATTTCATCCTGTCGGGTAACACAGCCTTTTGTAGTTCTCATCCCCCCGTTGGATATATTTTGGGAATTTATACTTCTAAGTAAGACACACTGAGCAGAGCCAGCCGTAGCATGAAAGAACCGCTCATCAGTGTGGATTCCTTCCCTGCCTCCCTGCTTCACCCTTCACTGCCCGCTTCCCAGTCCGAATGTCAGGGCGTGCCACTCCACTTTCTGATGCTTCAACAAAACGACCGAGAAAAACCGAGGGAGGAAAAGCTTATCTCAGTTCGGGGTTTCAATGTGCGGTCATCTGGTTCTGTGGTTTGGGGGCCTCTGGAGAGAAGGAGGATCTCGGGTTGGGAGTAAGATGGTGCAAAGGTCTTCACCACTTGGTGACCAGAAGCAACAAGAGGGGAGAGGCTAGGATCCAAACAGGTTCCCCTCTTAAAGGCTCCACCACAGGCTGGAGTTGAAGACTTTATCTCGTGAGATCTAAACTGTAATCTGGGGACGGATGACATCTCGCGACCCACAGGTCTGGCTCACCTCTGCCTTTCAGGAACTTAGGCCCAAGGTGGCTTCTGTCCTTCTTGAGGTCCTAACCACTCCTTGGTCAGCGACGCTCAGAGTCACATGAGCAGAACACAGTGGCATCAGGGATGTCAGCATCCAGCCCTTACAATGCTCCTGTAAGGCTTCCCACCCGGCTTGTGTTACTGTTGTGTAGTGTAACTCAATCCCTGACATAAACAACCTAAAGTTTGTTTTGCCTCATGGGTGCGAAGATCTCAGTCCCCAGCCCCTGGATCTGTTGATTCTGGGCTAACCGTGCAGTGGGAGTGTGTGCAGGGAAGGCTGTGACCTCATCTCAGACAGGAAGCTGAGCATGAGGAGGAGATTGGGGGATGGGATGCATCCTTCGAAGGTGACCTCCTTCCTCCAGCTAGGTCCTACATGCTTCGGGTTTCTAGAACTCCCCCAGTATAGTACCCTTGTATCGAGGGAACAAGGGTTTAATACGCATCAGCTTGTGGGAGACATTTCATACTAATCTGGGGCTTTCCTTTCCCCACTTTGCACTTCCTTAGTGGCTTTCTTCCCACTTCTCTGACTACTTCATTTTTTCCTTCATGGATTCTGCTGCTTGCACCATTCCTGATTCTGGGGTTCCCTGGGTTCCCCCGGGCTCAGCTCATGCATCTTTTTACTTTGTGCATTTTCACTGGAGGATCTCAGTAAAGCCTGCAACTTCAGCTGCTAGCTGCATTCATGATAGTTACTGCTCGGATCCGTTGTCTGGTGGTCCCCTCCAGGAACTGCTCCGTAGTGCACAAGGTCATAAGTCTTTCAGCCCCTGCCAGCACCTTCATTCTGCTGACCCTCCTGCATTTTCTGCTTCAGTGGGCAGCACCATGAGCCACCCATCAGATCCGGGAGTCGCTTTTAACTCCTTACTCTTCACCCTTTAGAGCCAATCCGTCACTAAACCCTTGTGCTAAAGCCTCCTAAAGACTCTCAAATCTGTCTTCCACCATGGCTTTAATTCAGGCCTGCATCATTTCTTACCAGTGGTACTGGCCCTGAGCCACCTTACAGTATGCTTTCCCATAGTGCAGCCCTGTGATCTCTCTAAATAAAAGATCTGGTTATGACAGCCTGGTGTTTGTACGCCCCCGGTGGCTCCTCATCGCTATTGGAAGGAAAGTCACACACACTTTGATATGTGATCTACAAAATGCTCCCCTGCCCGTCTATGTAATTTTATATCAGACCTTCATGAACCATTTATAGTTTCTAAATGTATCCTGCTCTCAAAGAGATCTAAACTGTAATATGGGAGCTCTTACTCATTTTGTCTTCTTCAAAAAATAATAGCCTGCAACCCCAGGTGGATTACAGGCAGAATCCTGAAGCTCGTTGGCCAGCCAGCCTCGCCAAACTCATGAGCCTCAGGTTCGGTGAGAAGTCTTGTCTCAAAAAATAAAGGTGGGGGCAGGAGAGAGAGTTGAGCGGGTAAGAGAACCTGCTGTTCTTACAAAGGACTCAGGTTCCGTTCCCAGCACCCATGTCAGGCTTCTCACAACCACATGGACCTCTAGCTCCGGGGAACCTGGCATCCTCTTCTTTCAGGCACCTACATGTACACGGCAGGCACGCACATGCGCACAAGCACACACACACACACGCATGCGCACGGGCGCAGAGTCTTTAAAGAATAGGTACAGATGGAGTGAGTGAAGAAGACATCTGACATTGACTTCCGGCTTCTACACACATACACCATGTGCTGGCTAGATTTATGTCAACTCAACACAAGCTACAGTCATCTGAGAGGAGGAAACCTCAGTTGAAAAACCGTCTCCACAAGACTGGGCTGTAGGCAAACCTGTAGGGTATTTTCTTAATCAGTGATTGGTGTGAGAGGACCCAGTTCGTTGTGGGTGGGGCCACACCTGGGCTTGTGGCCCTGGCTTCTCTAAGAAAGCAGCCAGTAAGCTGCTTCATGGCCTGCCTCTGCATAAGTTCCTGCCTTCAGGCTTTTTGCCCAGTTTGGGTTCCTGCCTTGGCTTCCCAAATAAACCCTTTCCTCCCCAAGTTGCTTTTGGTCATGGTGTTTCATCACAGCAAAAGTAACCCTAAACTGGAATAACACATACGAACATGTACATCCACCACATAGCACAATTCACAATATGTGTGTGAATATGTATACACATACGTATGCATGGGTGAATGCATGTAATAAAGTTTCACTGTTCACAAGTAAAGGCTTCGCAGAGGACAAAAAAAACAAACAAACCAAAAAATGAAAACTGAAGGTGCTGGTAATGTAATTGAAAATGCTTTAAAATCTGTCAATCGTGTGCTAATCTATGTTCTGTTTGGAAATCTACTGCCTCCTGGGTGGGGCTAGAAACAACTAAGCTGTCTGCACAGCTCGGCAGAGTCTAGGTTAACTTTGGTATTTTTCACCTATCTGTGTCCAGGTATCTGAAATGGGGCATACTGTAAGGCTAGAAAAAGACCTGTGGGTCCCATGTGGGAACAAATTCAGGATTCAGCTGGCGGAAAAAAAGATGGAGAGCATGTGCCGGGACAACGAGCAGCCTCTGCAGCCATCCCGGTTTGGCATCCTCTGATGTTCCATATTTCGAGGCACTGGCTGACGGACCAGTTGCTTCCTGGTACCCACACAAATCACTGTCTGTAGAGGATTCCCAGTCTCTATGGTGATGCTGCCTAAGGTGCAGACGTTCACGTACAACCTTCTCTCCTGGATACTCCGTTAGGATTGCTGGTTGAAAATAACAGAAATATCAAAGAAGAGTGGTTGAAACAAGCAGCGGTGTGTTTGTCCAGTGTGGAGTCCTCACCAGAGGCACTCAACGTGTTGACTTCCGTTGTCCTAGAGATACCAAGTGGCTTAAATCCCAGTCGTCGGGTCTGTGTGGGAAGGGTTTTCCTGACCCACTGTTAACTTCGTATATTAAGAAATGACAAAACAGATTCTCACCCCGGTTTTTCTTTCCACCAGAACCGTCATACGTGGCCGTCAAGGGAGCCGAGAAGAGTGCATTGAACGAGGCATCTCAGCATCCTGAATAAGATCGGGACGATGTTAATGAGAAAAGAAGGAATAAAGGTTAGTGCCCCGTCCTCACGGGTACTTCGTGACCCCACCAGACCGTCCTGTTTGCTGCTGCGCGAATCCCCCAAGCACTGCTATTTCTGCTCTTGACATTCAAATGCATTTTACTGATCTTCCGTAAAGCACTCTCTGCCCAACGCGGCCTTCATCGGATAACCTTGACTTTGAGGAAGGGGGCCAAGATATTGGTGGGATTGTATTGTGAAAAACATCACCCTCTCCTATTAGTTTTTCTGCTCTTGAGCGATTTAATCAGACACTCGGGGTATGCATGCAGACCGTGTTGATCTTCTGCTACTCACAGTCACGAGCCTGGGTGGCCATGTTCGATGTGTGGACCTGTGTCAGAATGACTGGCCCTGCATACGGAGACATTATCCCTGTCCTTAGAGCCCACATTGGTGGTTCCTCACAACAGTTTGGCTGTATGATACAGATTTGTTGGCGTCAGACTCAAGCAGCTCGCGTAAAATTAATTTTTGTTCTGCCTGAGTTCCAGTCACTAATTGGTTGAAGCCAGCGCGCGGTGCTCCCTCTGCTGCCCTCACGTCCCTTGGATGGAGCAGTCTCTGTTTTGATTGCGTTCTCCACTGTGTGTGGAGAGCTGTGTGTAGCGGGAGGGTGTGAACTGTGTCTGCCTTGTCTAGTATGTGTTTGGTAGAGTGCCCGGCCCATAGTGGGTACACAGGAGGCACTGGTTGAAGTGTAATTACCAAGTGACTTCTGTAACACTCGTGAATCGGCCGTAGGGTTGTCCCAGCAGAACACTCTCCACATGGGCTAGCGTGTTTTATGTGAAGAGAAAAATCAGGCTAGCTGGGCGTGTCTGAACATGTAGGCTCCGTGCGGCTGTCCTGTAATTCCCTCTGAACCACACTCACATTTTACAGTCCAGGGGCCCTGAAGGTCCCAACTCCCCAGGGGATTGTCGTGGCTATAACTGGGGTCAGAACCTGGCCCTCTCTCCGTATCCGTGACCGGGAAGGATGTGCACACCTCCGCGTTCTGTCTGCAGACACTAAGGCTGTGTGGAAGCAATGCTGGAGAGGGGCACTGAGACGGGCAGGTCCACGGGCATTGCCCAGTCTGCCTTAGCAGATGCGTGTCAGCCGCACCCACCCGCCCGCCTCTGGGGAGCACATGCATGTTCACATTTCTTCTACTCAGTTACCAAAGGTTTTAGCTCTACCCTCTCCTCTCCGTGTGGTCACTGGACACTCTGTGCCTTATTTCCGTATCCAGATACGCTGCATCTCCATTTCAGCAGCGATACGCTGTAGGCTTGTTTTGAGGACTGAGATTTCCCACATGCTATATGGATATATATACACAAGTACAGATGAACGTGGCAGATCGTGGCTGTGCACTGCGCTCCGTGTCGTAAACTGTAAACATGAAACCATGCCCTGAATACCACCATGTTTATGAAATGTCCATTGTTACAAATCTACAGTCCACTTTTCTGCAATTCTAAAATCTCAAAAGCTCTTGAAAATCAAAGTTTCTCCCTCTCTTTGGTAGAAATTCTGACCTCATCTGAATTAAAAGGTCTGACCCAAGGGGCTGTGAGATGGCTTCAAGGCCTTACTTAGTCCCTGGGTGTGAACATTCACACATTTTTGCTGAAGAAATGTCAGTGTGGAGGGTTATAGGTGCTATGCCAGCCCCTGGGCAATATTACATAATACTGCCCTTTTCAAGTGAAGAATTCTGAAATTCAGTGTATCCGAGCCCAAAGGTTTCTGACGAGGGTTTGGGGCCTGGGGTGTGGGTGTCCAGCTGCCCTCCTTGCTCAGCACTGGCCCTGGATACCCTACCTGAATAAACGCATTATAGTCTCCTCCTTGATGAGGGGATTAACCTTAGTCCCCTGTGGCAGACCTAGGTCAGAGGCCTCCTGGGTCCTGGGAAGTGCTCAAGACAGCCCTTCACTCACTCCCTGCAGCATCAGAGAGGCAGGCCTCCAGGAGAGTATCTGAATGTGGTGCTCTTGCCACATCCAGCTCCCCACCATATCTGAGCAGCACAGGGGTCCGAGGCCTGGCAGTGAGGGAATAAAGCCTTGCAGCTCATTCGCTGAGTGGAACTCTGCGCATCTGTAGAAGGGAGCAGCAGCCACAGAACCAGGCACTGCAGGTGTGGAGAGGGCTCTGTGGACACTGTCAGAGGGCGCACCAGAAGGCTGGAGCAAGCATGCCCTCTCCCATTTCCAAAGAATGAAAGCATGGCTAGAGGAGAGGGCCAGCAGAGGATGGGTGGGAGAGCAGGGGTCACAGCCTAAGGTAGCGCTTAGGGAACAGTGTATAGCCTGGTCTCTCTGTTCACATAGCAGGGCTCATGGCTGTTACCCTGGCGTTATTGATAGCACCGACTTTCATTCTCAAACATGTCCCTGTTTGGGCTGTTAAAGTATATGGTCCATCCTGTTCACAGGCCAGCTTAGGGAACTGAGGTTTATCCTTGGGGAACTACAAAAACATTAAAAAAGTTTAAAGGATGCACGTTGAAAAAGATGACCGGAGGTGATTCGGGCCACTTGGCACTGCCCCATAAAAACACCTTTTGTTTTACTGTGGCACTCATTCTGTTGCTCTCAGGGGTGGCTGGAAAAGAAATCAGACCTGGGAAAATAAACTGGAGGGCTGGTTAGCTGGATCGCTACTGCTGCACAGGACAGCAGGATTGTTTGTGAGTCTCTGTACACGCATGCCTAGAAACAGAGCCAGTGTTGGATGACCCCAGGAAATGGAACTGTTCTCTCCTTAGCCGAACTTCCAGGAATTCCAGTGTTGTCTAGAACTAACTGTCTCAGAAAGCCCAGGAAGGGTGGCGGCCTGTTCTTTCCTCTCCTCTATGAGTGTATGATTGTCTGCGCGTGCATGTGTGTGTGTGTGTGCGTGTGTGAGGAGGAGGGAGGAAGAGAGGATTTTCCCTCGCCTGGCTACATTTCATGATTTGGTTTTCATTTTCTCTTCCCGTTTGATTTTCTCTGATGGTCGGATCCGGCAGTTGGCAGATAAATACTTATCTATCATTTTCATGTTTTCAGCCAAGAAAAAGCAGGAGAATTTTCAGGAAAGCCTGAGACTCTTGTTTTACATTTTGTGTAGGATGCTTGTAGCACTTTGGAGCCAGGGATTCACCCCTTGGGAATCCTTTACTCTTGGTTCTGAATTCTGTCACATTTTGAGCTCTCCTTTCTGCTGCTGGGTAGGTGGAAAGATAAAACCTACATGACAGCTAGTAATCCCCATTGGGCCCCCGCAGTAGGATGCGGTTTACAGAAGCTTAGCGATAAGAAGCAGATTAGTCCTTTGAGATAAGAAGGGATCGGTCCTTCCCAAAACCGCTGAAAATGCTTCCATGTGGGCATGTGTCTTCTCCATGACCATGGCCCTGCAAATGGGATGGTTGGTGAGGTTAACCTGACTTCTTCCCGGGTAGGTTACCCAGAGACCTCCAGGCTGGCTCTTTGTCTGAGTGAATTCATTGCAGGCAGGTAAGCCAGCACATGGAAGGTGCAGACAGTGAGCACAATTCATCTCTTGGGGGCAGACCCACATAAATAGACAATGCAAGCGTGTGCAGGCGTGCACACACACACACACACACACACACACACTTGTAATAGTAACATATTGTCATCCTATCAAAATTTGCATCCTTTCTCTGGGGACAAACTAAGTTACAGTTTAAAAACTTGTCTTTTGTGTGAATGTGTGTTGAGCAAAACCTAGTCAACTGGAGCTCGGTGCATACTCTACAGACGAGGGCAGACTTCGCAAGTCATCAGACTGTGAGCATACTGGTGAATCTGGAAGAAGGGGGGAAAACAGCTACTTGGGTGCCCCTGACCCATTTTAGAGTGTCTCTTCAAGGTTTTATCCACACACCAGCAAGGTTTCTTACTTTGGGATCCCTGGCATTGTACTAGGAGACCAGGAGACGCATTTCTCGGTATCTGTGTACATATGTGTATTGCTGGGGAAAGGATCCAGAGCATTTGTGAAGGGCTGATGCCCACAGCAGTGACGGCAACAGAAATTGCCCGAGACACAGACAGCCACAGATGCCTAATAATTCGATACTCCTTGAAGTGATGTTTTAAAAATGTTTTATTTATTTACTTAATGTATGAGTGTTCTGTCTGCATGTACACATGCATGCCAGAAGAGACCATGGGATCCCATTACAGATGGTTGTGAGCCACCATGTGGTTCTGGGAATTGAACTCAGGACCTCTGGAAGAGCAGTCAGTACTCTTTACTGCTGAGCCACCACTCCAGCCCCTTGAAGTCATATTTTTATAATTATTAAAAGATGTCTGGCATATGGAGCACAAGGCCCTTGAGTTTTCCGTGGGGACCCCAAGAGGCCCAACCCTTACCTATGTTTGTCAATCCCGACAAGCCTTGCAGATGCTCAGCTCTGTTGGCCCACTCTTCAGTGGTAGCGATGTTGCTTTCAATCGGAGAAGGTATCAGCCTGTTGAAAGGGGGTTTCCATTAAAGCAGGCTGCGGTGGCTGGGCAGCGCGAACAGAAGCAGGCTTTAGAACTTAACTCATTGACAAAAAGTTGGCTTTTCAAGGTTGTCTCCAGATGACATTACAAAACATACGAAAACATAGCAGAAATGCACCCAATGGCCCCCAGCAGAGGAACACATTGCACTTTGCTGACCAAGAGGACACAAGCTTTGCCTTCTGAAATGAGACCCAACTGTTCCTAAGGCTATCCTCACCTCCACTTGGCAAACTGAGAGTGTGGTGCAGTGGTGATCCTACCCAAGGGAATGCCGCTTTCTTTTGGGGATACCTGCTGTGCCCCTTGGAGACTTGAATTGGCCATGGAACACCGTGCTCCTGTGGAGCTCTGACTGCCTGCCTGCACTTCACAGGCGGGATGCTGGCGCGCCCTTTCCTCTATACCCTCGTCTGGCTCAGGCCTCCTTGTAGCTTGACACTTCTTTTCAGTAATGGCAGTTCTTAGCGATGCTAGCCTCATGGAAACGGTATACTAGCTATTAAGCCAAAACGCACCTTTAATTTTCTTTCTTTTTCTTTCGCCTTGAACTTTAAAGTCCTGGAGCGGGGTTTCTCCTGGGAGGGCTTTCTACACCATGCATTTAATAAGTTTTTACCTTTCGACGAACTTGAGTGGTTCTGATGAGTGATGTGATTTGTAGAAGTGTGATCGGAACGGACGCGCACCTGCTTCTCAGCCTTGACGCCCCCACTCTGCAGCCACGCGGCGGAGACAGAGACAGGTTTCTTAGTCAAGACTCGGCGAACTTTTTCAAGGATGGGTGTGTTGATTTCCCACTACAGTAACAAAACACCCGAGGTGCGCAACAAAAAGAGGAGAGACGCCTACGACTCATGGCTTCATAAGTGTCAGTCCACAGCTGGTTGGGCTTGCTGGATTCGGTAAGAACATCACGGCAGGAATACCTGGGACCACCAGCTGCTCCTTCCAAGGGATCTAGGGGGCAGAGAGGAAGGACAGGCTGGTTCCCCCATTCCTCACAAGGACATGCCCCGTATGACCAAAACCGTTGTCAACTTGGGTTCCACCTCCCACTAGTGCCAGGGGCTGGGGCCTTTAACACACAGGCCTCGAGGAGACACTTAACCAAAGCATAGCCATAGGCAAGACATACGTGCTGAGGGCTTTGTCTACAGTCTCAGATGCTGCTATTCGTCCCAGCAGTATGAAAGCAGCCATAGATAATATGTAAATGAGTGGGAGAAACCGCATACCAATAAAATTTCATTACAGGCACTGAAACCTGAATTTCATGTATTTTTTGCTTGTAAAATGTTCTTCTTTTTCTTTCAGTCATTTAAAAATAAAAAAAACATTCTTAGATCATATATCATATGAAAATAGATAGTTGGCTGGATTTGGCCAATTCCTGGTAACCTGCCACCTCAAAACACTTGGTGTGGGGTCTAAGCTATCAGGGTAACAGTCTGTCGGTGTTTGCTTCTGGGAACGTGGTAGAGATGGACTCAGAAGGGCCAGCAGTAGTTTTCTGTGACTTGCTGGAGGAGTTGGTTACACGTACGTGCATTTGTCAGACTGACAGAGGTTTATTTAAAAATCAAAACGCTTTGTTGAATACTTCAGTGGAATTTCCACTGAATATAAGACCACATGAATAGGATCACGTGTGGCACATCAGGTGTCCACCAAGCCTTTGTTTCTCTCTTGTGTGTCTGTCAGTCAGTAGGAACAGCTATGTGCTGCTCCTGTCTCCCTTCCGGGTCAGAGGCTGGATGGGGCAGCTCTTCTCTAGGCAGATGCACAAGCCAGCAAAGCGAACAGCGTCTTCACATTTCAGCCCTCTGCTTGCTGTGATGCTCAAACACAGCCTGACTGCAGGTGGCTGCATATCCCAATTTAAGAAAATGTGTCGATAATGAGGGGGGAAGAAAACTGGGCCCTTATATATGAAACCTGCCAAATCTCAATCTTTAAATGGATGGCAGATGCCATCGGAGAGCAGGACACACACATGTGAGATGCTAGAATAGGGTAAGGGGAGCGAGATAACCAAGAAGGATAGAATGTATATCTCCAGATAAAAACAGGTTTCTGGAAGGTCATAAAAGGATGTCCCTGGCTGTCCATGCAGGAATGCTGACACCTGTGACAGGGCTTCTTCTGCCCTTCCCCTGAGAAGTGTTCCCACCTCTCTCACAGCTGGGTTTCCCTGGGTGACCTCACCCTGTCTATGGCTTCAGCGGCCCCTGTTGCTGCAGTCAGGACCACGGAATCACCCTGTCACACCCTCCCTTAAATATTGCATAGGCTTTCTCAGTTGCCAGAGAATACATTTGGGATCCAATTAGGATTTCTGAGAAAAATTGTAATAAGCCTCTATCTACCATGGTCTCTGGGAATCCAGCCTTTCTGCTTCTCTGTCTGAAGTAACCATCTAGCCTCATCCTTCCCTTTGCTCTGGTGCGTGTGTGTGTGTGTGTGTGTGTGTGTCTGTATGTATGTATGTATCTATGTGTGTGTGTGTGTGTGTGTATGTGTGTGTGTCTGTGTGTGTGTGTATGTGTGTGTCTGTGTGTGTGTCTGTGTGTATGTGTATGTGTCTGTGTGTGTGTGTGTGTGTGTGTCTGTGTGTGTGTGTGAATGTGTGTGTATATGTGTGTGTGTATGTGTGTGTGTGTGGTGTGTGTGTGTATGTGTGTGTGTCTGTGTGTGTGTATGTGTGTATATGTGTGTGTGTCTGTGTGTGTGTATGTGTGTGTGTGAATGTGTGTGTATATGTGTGTGTGTGTATGTGTGTGTGTGTGGTGTGTGTGTATGTGTGTGTGTGTGTGTGTGTATGTGTATGTGTCTGTGTGTGTGTGTCTGTGTGTGTATGTGTGTGTGTGTGTATGTGTGTGTGTGAATGTGTGTGTGTGTGAATGTGTGTGTATATGTGTGTGTGTGTCTGTATGTGTGTATGTGTATGTGTGTGTGTGTGTGTGTGGCAACTGTTGTCTATGGTAAAGGACACCTAGGATGGATGGAAAGAACTACTTTCTACGAGGTATCTTCACAGTGTTGGAGTAGCTTACCACGAGTGTACGTCTTTACTTTTGAAATAAAATAATTATGAAAAGAGGTAGCAGGGGAACCAAAGGCAGGGCTCTGCAATGCACTGGACAAGAAGTAGAAGAGTCAGATGCCTAAAAATGAAGCCTGGATTACTGAGACACGGTCAGAGTTTTGAAGCCGAGTGGCACACTCCACAGTAATACACTGAACTTCGTTTCTGGCTCTTGGTTATATTCGTCCCCTGGAGCATGGGGCCCTTCAGCCTACTAACCCCACAGTCTCTGAAGATCAGGTTGCTCCTTCCACGTGAACTCTTCGTTGTACCCAGAGTCATGAGTTGAAACTCGTAGGATGGAGTCTTCCGTAGGTTTAACACTCCGGCTCTGAAACCATGAATCCTCAGAGTTACAGATACGTGTTCTATAAACTTGAGCAAGTTAGGTTATTTCAACTACAGTTGTCTGTGGTAATGGTGCCTGCCCCATAGCAAGACCGTGAAGACCTGAAGGGGTGTTTTACATAAAGCTTCTCACTACAGTGTCTAGCTCGTAGGCTGCACTGGGTAATGCAGAGTATTTTTGCTAATAATGTACACTATGCTAATAATATTTGCTAATAATGATGTATATCTAATATAACTGGAGGGCATTGTGTTACGTGAAAACCAAACACATAGTAACACTTCATGTTCTTGTATGTGAACACTGAAAGCCTTACACACAGTAAGGTATGGGAGACGAGGAAGGGTAGGTGGAGATGGGCTGCATTTTAGGTAGGCAGAGTAAGCTCTAGTGTTCTGTAGCACCGTGACCAGCACTGTCAGCCAGCCTCTACATAGTTCATAAAGAGCTCACAGAGAGGAGTTCAAAGGTTGCCCACGTGTTCAAGGTAATGACAAATATCCGAGGAGAACGAAATGTTAATTACTCTGACTTGATCATTATACATTGTATATAGATATTGAATAATTGCCCATACATATGTACAATAATTGTGCATCAATTTTTTAAAAGTATACCCAAGGGCTGGAGAGACGGCTCAGAGGGCAGAGCGCCTGCTCTACAATTGTAAGCTCCTGAGTTTGGATCCCAGCACCCACATAAAAGGTAAGGCATCATGGCACACACCCTTAACCTCAGCACTGAGTGGGAGGGAGGTGGTGATAGGCAGATCCCCAGAGACGATGACCAGCAAGCCCAGCTAATTAGTGAGCTCTGGGTTCAGTGAGAGACACTATCTGGAAAAATACAGTGGACAGAGGCAGAGGAAGACACCTAATGTCAGCCTCTGACCTCCTCAGACACACAGACACATACAGGCACACATACCCCTTCATGTGTACAGGCACCTGTACGCACATGCACACACACACGCACAGAGTCAGAGACAGCGTGACAGAATCACAGAGAGTGTCAGAGATAGTCAGAGTGAAAGAATCACAGAGAGAGAGAGGAGGGAATCCAAGAAATAGTTTTCCTGTTTGCTTAAAATCCTCCAACATGAAGGCCTGCTTGTTGGAAGCCTTATCTCACTGAAAATCATACTGATTTTAGAATCAACTGTAATTAATGCCTATAAGTCTTCATACATAGTAATTATGTGATCCATAATTTTTTTAGCTCTATCCCCTAATCCCACCTCCTCCCCTCCCCTTAATACTTTGTAGGCTTTATAGTGGCTGTTACTGCATTTCATCTTGCTTCATGTAATCCTGAGAACTGATGAGTTTCAAAGAGTATTTTACATGAATATACGGGTTATAAAAGCAGATGGGTTGTGAGGGTGTGCTTTGGAAAAATCAGAAGCATCCGTTAGCTCGTTTATTCCTCCAACAAATACTGACTAGCCATAGCTGGTCACTGTTCCAGCAATGCAGTGAGCAGGACAGATTGGACTCTCCCCCCATGAGCTCACTTACTGACGAGGGGATAGAAGTGAGCGAGATGACCTCAGGTGACAGCAAGAGTTGGTACTCTCAGTCGTGGACCGGCCATGTGAGCTACTGGAGGAAGACTGCTCTAAGAACCACAGATGATGGTCCATTAGGTGCAACTAGTTGGGGCCTGTGGAAACAGAAAGCTGTAGCAGAAGGAGGAGGTCAGTGAAGGGAGATATGGGGGAACTCTGCAAGGCTGGCGTGGGGCTGAGCCAGCCCTAAATACGCTAGCTAAGTCACAGTAAGGAAATGGTTTGGGTTTCTGTGTGGTGTTGGTTTGGTTCTCCCCACCCCACTCCATGTCCCCAAAACCTGCGAGAATGTTACCTTGACAGTGAAAGGAGCCTCGCCGACGTGGTGAGCAGGGGTGCAGAGGTGATCGGGGTGAGCCACTGTCATCGCAGGCGGTCTCTAGAGGATCAGAGTCAGGGGAGGCCAGAAGTGGCCACAATTCCAGAGATGAGACAGCCTCCAGAAGCCAAAACAGTAAGAAAATGTATTCGCTCCCGAGGCTCCAGAAGGAACACAACCTACACTTTGATTTCAGATTTCTGATCTCCAGGACTGCAAAATGATAGATTTATGATGTTTCCAGCTGCTAATTGTGCTGATTCTTTTTTTTTTTTTTTTTATAGTAAGAAACAGATTCCTAATTCTAAAATGCGGTTGGGGTAAGGGTGGAGATGACCCAACTGGTCCGTGCTAGCCTTCAAGCATGAGAACCTGAGTCCAGATCCCCAGAACCCACATCAAAATCTGGGCTGGTGCTGTGAGTCTGTGACCCTGGAGCGACAGAGGCAGACAGGCAGACGCCTGGAGACTTGGGCAAGGCAGTCTAGCCAAAGGGACGCACGAGTTTCAGGTGCAGGAGAGACCTTGCCTCAATAGAGAGAGTGGGGGAGCAATCGAGGAAGACACATGACATTGCCCCCCCTCTCCTGCCATCACACACACACACACACACACACACACACACACACACGGGTACACAAAAATAACAGCTTTGAAAATGGAGTGGGAGGCTGATGGAAGGTTTTAGACAGGGGAGCAAGGAGATCGTGTTTAGTTTGTGAAAGACTGGGCTGTTGTTGGCGCATTGGTGTGAGGATACAGGAGAAACAAAACCAGGGAGATGCCGTAGAGTAGAACTAAGCACATGCGTGGAAGAAGACTGGGGAAGCAATGTGTGTTTTCTGCCACCACTTGACATGCCGGCTGAACCCTGAGCAGGCGAGCGTAGCGGCACAGGTCTGGGGAAGGAGATGGCCCACCCATCGCCCCTCTCCAGGCAGCCTCCACCTCTTTTTTGTAGTCACTAGCCCTCCAAAGTCATGACCCCACCCCTACCCCCAAAGCAGCTTACAGAAAGGGATTACTTAGTCCGGATCAGGATTTTAGAGTTCTCAACCTGTGCAGAGCTGGCTCCGTTATTTGGAGCCTGAAGTGAGGAAAGGACCAGAACCAGGCATAGCCTTCAGAGGGCTACTTCTTCCAATGAAGCTCCACCCCTTCAAGTTCCTAGAGCCCCATAGAATGTCACTGCTAGCTGAGGACCAACAAGTGAGCCTAGAGGGTACATTTCATATCCACACTGCAGCAACCATAGCACTCTGACGCCCCCGTTACCCGCAGACCACCTGGCCGGCTCCACTTGATCCGTGTAGCCCTTCGCCCTTCCCATCTTCCATCTGCGGCCTTCTCTCCCACTGCCTCCGCAGCAGGGGCCTCATGAATTAAAAGTCTCAACCAGGCCCGGTATGTTTGATGACTGAAGAGCGCTAGAGAAAACGATGGAGATTAATTTGTGCCCCAAATGTGTTCCGTTATTTAGTGCTTTTTTTTTTCTTTTCCAGAAAGCTAAATGGATTCCGTGAATTTTAATTGATGTTTAACTTTTAATTGTGTTCATGTGGGGTGGCCAGTTGGAACTGCGCCTAATAAGACTGATGAGTCTACACACATTTGCATGCAGCATGCATTCCCAGGGCAGCCAGGGAGCGCTCCAAGCAAGAGGGAAAAAAGCTGCAGGGAGTGGAGCAGACAAAACACATCAATTTAGGGGAAAATGAAAAATTATCAATCTGGCTTTCTATTCATATGAAATAAGTATAGGTTTGCTATGAATTTTCTCTCACTGGTATTTATTATTTAATTTTTTCTTGAGGGGTAAAAAAGAGAGGGGTTATTTTAAACACTGGCTTGTTTACACTGGGAAGAATTCTCATTTGCCCAGTGTGTGGTACAGGTTGCTGATCGTCCACGAAAATGCTATTTACTGGACATCTCTCCCCTGGGAAGTGCTTTGTTAACCGTTGAAGCAGGGATGGTGGGGCAGTAATTAAGATGCTTTCTGGCTAAATCGTTGCCTTCAGGATCACTTTTGTTTGTTTAGTTTTTGTTTTACCTAGGTAGGCTGTCAGGCTCCAGGCACAGACACAAGCTTCTGCACTCTGTGGTTGTCACGGCTCCGCCCCCCTGTGTCTGCCGGCTCCATCTGTGGGTCAAAGCAAGGTGGCCGCAGCAATTCCAGCTATCACACCCAGATTTGATAACATCCACAGGAACAGAGAAGAGGTATATCTTTTATCTTCCTGAGAGAGATCATCTTCCCTGGAGTATTCCCGGAGACTTGACTCACACGCCTCCCTCTGGGACTGGCATGCATGCCGTCCCCAGGATTAGGTCACATGCCATCCCCAGGATTAGGTCATGTGCCACACACTGGGACTGGGGTACATGCCATCCTCAGGATTAGGTCACATGCCATCCCCAGGATTAGGTCACATGCCATCCCCAGGATTAGGTCATGTGCCACACACTGGGACTGGGTTACATGCCATCCCCAGGATTAGGTCACATGCCATCCCCAGGATTAGGTCATGTGCCACACACTGGGACTGGGTTACATGCCATCCCCAGGATTAGGTCACGTGCCACACACTGGGACTGGGTCACGTGCCATCCCCAGGATTAGGTCACGTGCCACACACTGGGACTGGGTCACATGCCATCCCCAGGATTAGGTCACGTGCCACACACTGGGACTGGGGTACATGCCATCCCCAGGATTGGCTCACATTCCATCTATTGGGATGGAGTTACATATCCATTCTGTCAACTATTTGAGGAAACGGACTTACCATGATTGGCTCAGACTAAGATTTTTGCAAACTATAGCTAAATGCCCGTTCGTATAATTTTTTTTGGCACAGTCCACACCAACATTAAATCATGGCTACTATTGTACAGCCTCGACTGAGCTGGAAAGTTGCGGCAGAGATACAGACTGGTCCGCAGAGCCCGCATTCGCTGCCTGCCCTCTAACACCATCAGCTCTGGGCTTGGAGCAGTCACAACGTATGGCTATTGGAAGGGCGAGAACATAGCCACTTCAGCCCCCAGAGGGCGTGTAGGATGTGATCTTGTTCACCTAGTTCATCTAGTTCAGCTAGTCTACACCCAGGAATGAGGTTTAACTATATTCAAATAGCTGTGAGTGCTATGGCATTTAATACTCAAATGAAAAATGTCCTGTGAATGCTTGTAAATGAGAGAAAACTATCTTTGCTATAAATTAAAAAAGGAAACCTCTCCACTTATTTATTAAGCTATGTTTTAAAAACAGAGATATAAAACAGGGAAACCTAAGGACATGGAAGCACTTTCTAGTGTAGGAAAATAATATGTTTGAAAAGGAATGTTTGCAGTCTCAGCGATCACTCAAAAGGCCAGCAGATAGCCCAGTGGAAGCACAGCCTCGAGACGCGCTGTTCCCTCCCTCTTTTTGGTTCATGGAAATTTATATCAAAACCAAGGCAGTAGAAAAACCATGTTCCTTCCATTGTTCTTTCATTTTCTGTTGTTCTGTTCTGCTCCACATTGTCCTGTTTTGCTAAAACAGGGTTCTGTTGTATATCCCAGGCTGGCCTTATCCTCCTGCCTCTGTTCTTGGATTGCAGGACCATGCCACCATGCCTGGCTAATGTTAAAAGCATAAACGAAAAGGTGACAGGTACAGTCCTTGGAAAGCCAGACTGCTGTGTCCCGACTGAGGCACAATGCTACAGTGTGATAAGATCTGGCCTGGCATGTGGCGCACACCTTTAATCCTAGCACTCAGGAGGCAGAGGCAGGAGGATCTGAGTCTGAGATTAGCCTGGTCTACATAGCAAGTTCCAGGGCAGCCAGGGCTACATAGCAAGACCCTGTCTGATGCATACGTACATACACACATACACATACATGCATGTCTGTCTGCCTGCCTGCGTGTGTCTGTGTTTGTGTGTGACCACTCACATCAGTATGAGGAAGTGTAAAATGGATGGATTGTGCCAGTGTCAGCATCCGGATGTAGTTCTGGGAACCATCGGAGGAAAGCGGGTAAAGGACACAAGGGAGCATTCTGCATCATCTTTTATAACTGCGTATAAAGCTGCAATTAATCTCAAGAAAAATCTCAAAAAAAAAAAAAAAAAAAAGACACCAAAGCCCTGGCTGGGTAGAAAGAGAAACTCAGTCTGCTCACATCCCAGGTAACCACCTAGCACCTGCGAGAGGTTCAGGGATGCTTTGGGGAATACAGGCAGAGCCACAAGAGGGGGAATGCCATGCTCTTCTTTTACGACTTGTCTTTGACATTTCGTTGATAGTTTATCACGGATTCTCAACTCGGTGCGGCCATTAGAAAAGAATGAAGCGAGCAGCAGGAGCCGGTCAGGGTTCTCGAAGAATGTCCGTACGGCAACCTGGCTCAGGAGGCAGCACAGCTTCCGGATCTTACTCTACTCAACCAAGTACTCATAAAACCCCTTATTTCCAATTTCATTGAAAATAATGTTGTTCAGTGAGCGGGAGACAGCCCGACAGTTGGCTTTTGCGAGAGAGCGTCAGTTCTGTTGGCTTGAGGCCAGACCGAATGATACCAGGAGTAGACAATACTATTAGTGACTTGGATACAAACATTTTAGTAAATCTTCAGATGCTGCAGAAATCTCAGGAAGGTACTTCACTAAAACAAATGTTGACGGGATGGTGGCTGATGCCTATGATCCCAGTACCCAGAAGGCGGAGGCAGGAGAATTGCTGTGAGTTCAAGGTCAGTCTGGGCTACATTGAGAGTTCCAAGCTGTCCTGGGCTTAGAGTAAGGCCCAGTTTCAGAAAAATAGAAAAATGAAAACCTTTGACAGCTTGACCTCAGGGTTCATGAAGTCCTCGAATGATGAGCCAAACTAACAAAGCTAAGCTTAATAGCAGCAACTGTTCAGTCCAACGCGTAGGTTTGAAAGAACAGTCATAACCCTAAATAGGCATTATGAGAGACAGCTCTGTAGAAGTTCCTGTGGAGAAAATGATTTCATTGGTATTGTAACGGCTCACAGACAACTAACTGGGAGTGACCATTGGACCACCTGTGGGCAGCTGGAGACAATTAGAAGACAGGGCAGAAGGGGGGCAGAGGGCAGAGGGCATGTGCACAAGGGAATGACTTGTGGCTAGATTTTGAGCATCCATCTTCACAGAGACCCTTTACGACAGCAGTTCTCAACCTGTGGGTCACGAGCCCTCTGGGGGATCCCTTTCACGGGGATCACCTAAGACCACCTGCATCTCAGATATTTACATTATAATTCATAACAGTGGCAAAATTACAGTTATGAGGTAGCACCGAAAATAATGTTATGGTTGGGGGTCACCACAGCATGAGGAACTGTATTAAAGGATCGCTGCATTAGGAAGGGTGAGAGCCACTTTCCCATAAAAAATTACCGGACGCAGTAGCCAAGGGCTGGTGGGAACTAGGCAGTTGGGCCAGTTTGGACTCTCATGCCTCCTGAGGACTGAGGTGAAAACTGGGGTCCCTGAGAATGTCTAAGCATGCTCATGGGTTACATGAAGTATGGACTAGGACTAAAGATACTTTTTTGAATTCTGCCAGAATACCCCCTGCTTCATGTACGCCTGGATGGCTTACCTGACATTTCTGAGATTCAGTTTTTTAATCTGTTCAACGAGGATAATAAAAGTACCAGCTTCACAGGGTTGTTGAAAGGACCAAAGGTGGCTTGTTGAGAGCTGAGCGCGTCCCCTGGACGTGTGGTAAATATTCTGCTGCTGCGGTGAACTGACCATTTATAGCTGCAGGTGAGTTGCTGAATGTATTTCACTTTTAGGAGGAACTTCATCCTGCAGTCCCTTGGAACCTTGACTTTACGACATTGAATGAATCACTTCTCAAACTTAAAAAAAAAATAATGCTTAAAAATGTACCCACACCACTGAACCAGATTTTAACTCTAGTATCCTAGAACTCACTCTGTAGGACAGGCTGGCCTTGAACTCACAGAGTTCTGCCTGCCTCTGCCTCCCAAGTGCTGGGGTTGAAGGCATGCATCACCACCACTCAGCAGGATAGGAATTTTTTGATTGTATGATTGCCTGGTGAAATAATTAGATCTAGGTAATTAACATATCCATTATCCCACATATTTATCTTTTGTGGGAGAATATTTTGAAGCTACTCATTAATTTTTTTTCTGAAAATGTATGTTATGCATATGGCCCTTTTGCTTGCGTGTATGTCTGTGCAAAATATGAGTGCCTGGTGCCCACAGAGGCCAGACAGTGCTGTTGAATCCCCTGGAGCTAGAATTACAGATGGTTGTGAGCTTCTGTGTAGTATGTTAGTGCCAGGAATCAAACCCAGGTCTCTGGAAGAGCAACAGTGTCTCTGTCTCTGTCTCTGTCTCTCACTGTCTCTCTCTCTGTCTCTCTCTGGTTTTATGAAACAGGGTCTTACTACATTTCACTATGTAGCTATGACTGTCCTGGAACTCACTCTGAGGACCAGGCTGGCCTCAAACTCACAGAGATGTGCCTGCCTCTGCCTCTTGGGTGCTGAGATTAAAAATATGCACCACCATTCCCCAGCTCAAGGTGGACTTTTAACTCTCAGCCCCAAAAGCTATTCTTCATGTGATTTTTAATTATATACTACTAAATATATACTGTGTAATACCTCACTAGAGATTATTTCTCTCATCTCACTGATACTTTGTACCCTTTGACTAGCATTTTGTTTCTAGCTCCTCTACCCCAGCCCTAACCCCTGGTAAACACCATTCTGCTCTCTCTTTCTAGGAGTTTGACGTATGGTGGTATGGTTCTTCATTTTATGTTACAAGCAGGGGGTGGGGCGTGACAAATATTTGGACAACTGAGTGCTACTTGTTTGCATAACCAACCAACGGAGTCAAACATTTGCATAAATACAGACGTGGTTTTTAGTGCAGGGGGAATGACTTGTTCTTATGGTTGGGTTTCCTACCTTTAAGATTTTTAAATAATTTTACGTAGGACTCAACAAACGTTTGTAGTGCTTGCCGGGCCAGAGGCATCGGCCTGCACTTGGACAACCGAAAACATTTTCTCCCCTAAATATATACAAATTAGAGATTAATGGCAGTGTCATATGGGGCAGAGCAAACGTAAAGGATGGCCATGGACGGTCACTGGCTCAAGAGTCATGAGCCTCCCTTGCATCTTCCTAACAGTCCGCTGTTGCTGAAAGACCTACGTCTACGAGCAGCTGACTGTACCTTGGTTAGGAGATGGCCGAGCTCGTTCGTACAGTCCGTCCCACTCGTCACTATACAGTCAGAGGTGGCCAGATAACGTAAGCTGGACCTGGCAGGACAGCTGGGAGAGAGATGTGTGAGGAAGACTTCTTTGGCGTGAGGAAGACACTTCTGATACTAGGGCCTGCAGGCAATGGCTGGTACACTCCCATGATAAAGCTCCAAACCAAGGAAGGCTAGTCAGAGAAATGGAGAAAATCAGGCTTTGGGTGACATCCCTCATTTCCTGGATTGAGCCTTGCGCGAAGCCTGGACTACTTTTAAATTTTCTAAATGTCCGTTTTTCCTTGTTTGTAAAGATAGTTTGGTTCAGATCTTCTTTGACTTAGAACTAAAAATTTCTCCCTGATCAGCATGGCTATTGCTGGGTGGTGAGGTTATGTGGGTCAGTTGATCCTTCTTTAATTATATTTGCTAAGTAGTATATGGTTTTGATTATCTTTGTGATGAAAAGCAACAGGAAAGCCTGTAAACATGTAAGCACATCATCCACAGCTACTTGTCTAGGAAGTGAGTAGGACTGGACCAGGCAAGATGCATAGTCAGGTGACATTCTACCTCAGATGGGGTCGTGAGGTGTCCCTGGTGGCGCTTGGCATATCGTCCTGCTAGTAACTCTCCAGTTCTGGAAACTTACCTCTTAGACAGTTTTATTGATGCATTCTCGCCTAGCTGCCTTCTTGGGGGTGGGGGTGGGGGTAGGCGACCCCATCCTGTGGCTAGTACACCCTTTATAAACACTGTTACTTTGCTGATCCCGAGCAGTGAAGCTCTGCTCTCGGCTAAAGAATTCTGCCTTCCTATGATGCAGTAAATAAAAACACATCTGCAGTCAATTTTAAATTAATAAGTATGTAACGTTTTAAATGTAACAAATTATAAGAATGTAATCAGAAAGGACCTATTAGCTGGTGGCTAATGAACCTTACCCAAATCCTGATTTAACAACCTGTAAAATAAAACCACTGAACAAAACTAACTCTGGACTGAGGCTGCCTCTGTAAGCAGAGTCCTCCCTTAAACAGCAGCAACCCAACTTAGCAGGTAAACAGACTGGAAGGTCAAACTTCGGAGTATACTTAGTAACGTGTGGACTGGCCACAGCCGACCACACCAGCTAAACCTCAGCCAGTCACAGGCTATCGGCTGATCAGGCCACGCCCACACGGCAGCCCAGGCCCCCAGGCAGCAGACCCTTTGTAAACTTTGTTCTGCTGTCTGTAATTGTTCCCTGCCCCAACCTGTGGGGCAAAGTTCCATGGACCTTTTTTGGTTCTGGGTGCTGTCCAAATTACAAATCAGTCTTTGCTCATGCAAACTCACCTTCACTCTGTCTAATGTGTGTGTGTGTGTGTGTGTGTGTGTGTGAGTGAGAACTTGAGACACTTGGAAATTTAAGTGCTAGACACCATCTTGGAACTATAAAAGTGAGTCTCTCTCTCTCTCTCTATATATATATATATGCATAATATATACATATACATGTATACATATGTATATATATGTATATACACACACATATATTAGTGTTATTATTTCCATGTTTTTAAATTGTTCTCATCTTTTAGTAATATGTATTCATATTAACTATCGTTAATCATGACTGTCAACTTGACAGGATTTAGAATCACCGTGGAAACAAACATGTCAGGTGTTTTGTTGCAGCAATGAAAGGAGTAGCTGATACAGAGACCTGGTATCAGGATATACTGTCTTGGATTCGATGCAGAGTAACAGGGAAAAGGAGTGCTTGCAAAGATGAAATAAAGTTGCTTCTGATCGATATCTATCTGCTGAAGATAAGCAATGGCTGTGGACTTTTCAGCTCCCGGAACTATAGGAAATACTATTCTAAAATACATTTCAATAAAAATTAAAGAAGTCCCCCCCACCACCTTCCTGTAGGATTTATGATGAATAATTTGATAAACACTTCCAGAAAAAAGAAATCTGTATAAGTCACAGAGAGAACTGGGACCATGGAAAGGCTTGGTTTATTTAACTACATGGACTGACTGATCATAATATCTGTAACTTTCTTTACAAGGACGGAGTGCTTTTTATACCATAGATGCTTTTCCATTGAGTTTGATTTGGGAGCAATTTGATAGAGTTTTTTTTTTTTTTTTTCTCCCACAAAGGACAGAATCTCTTGCTCCTGTAACAGTATAGCTTCTGCACTGCTTGGGCTTTTGTGCCAAATGCCTGCATTTGTGCCAAATGCCTGGCCCTTCGGGTTTTCAGCCAGATCGTGAATTATAAGTCTTCGTATTTCCTGCTCATCCAATTACAATTCTTTCTCAGCCTATGATCGTGTCCCAGTGTGAAACATTCACTCTTGGTCTTTTGTCTTTGTGTGTGTGTGTGTGTGTGTGTGTGTGTGTGCATTATGCACACACAAGTCTGTGTGTGCACCTGTGTTCATGCACGTGTGGTGCATACACAGAAGCCGGAGATCAGTGTCCCATGTCTTACTCTATCACTCTTTCTTAGTTTTGAGACTGGGTCTCTCACTGAACCTGCAGCTATTGGCTAAACTGGCCAGCAAGAGCCCTAGGATCCCGCTCTCCCCACCTCCCCAGCACTGGAATTCTAGGGGCACACCACCATGCCCAGGTGTTCAGGGGCCGGGGATTGAATTCAAGTCCTCCTGCTTGCATATCAAGCACTTTACTGCCCGAGCCACCTCACTGGCCCCTCTTGGTCTGTTTTCTGCTGCTGTAGCTGAATACCACAGGCTGTAAAACTTTTTTTTTTAATATTTCTTATGGTTCTGAAGGTCGAAGTGTCCAAAGTCAGGGGGCCACATATGGTGACAGTTTTCTTGCACTTGGAGACTCTGCAGTGCCTTGAATGTATGGCGAACCCAAGTAAACAACTCACCTGAATCCACCTTTGGATTTATCCATCCGTGAGGACAGGGCCCTGGTGACCCAGTCTCTTCTGAGTGGCGCTACCTCCTAATACTTCAAAATGGGAATTCAATCTCAACATACTTTTATAGGGATATGGCCGATGGTAGCCTCCTCACTAGGGCCTTACCTCAGACAGCAATTGTACAACCTGCCAGAAACTCAGCATCCTTCCTTGCCTGCTGTTTAGGGGCCAAACATTCGTGAGAATAGAAAGGGCACTGAATTCCTATTGCTTTTTGTGACCTTTATAGAAAGCCAATTCCTGGTAACTAAAGTATGTCAGTAAGAGAAAATGTGTGTGAGTTTTGTTTTGTTTTGTTTTAGGTGGGGTGAATGAGTATGACCAGCCTTCGCTCCAAGGTGGAGCTTTCTCTTTTCATGATGGGAAATTGACGTAAATGTCAACAGATCTTTCAATGTCTGTCCCTAGCTATTTCCTTTTTGTCCCCATGGGGGACGGAAAGGCAATTTTAGAATCCCTTTTCTTTTCCTTTTAACCCTTAATAAACACAGTAAATTCCCGTGACTTATTTTCCAAGTGTTTTTAAACATTGCCATTACTATTTCACCCTCTTATCTAATGTTTTTACCACAGTTACCCTGTGCCTGGCTTTGTGTGGCTGTGTGGGGTCCAGGAATGCGAGAAGATTGGTTTTCACAGTGTTGTTGTGCTGGTGGAAACTGGAGACTGGACACTGGAGGAGGCTGGGTTCCTGGTTAGCATAGTGAGCATTTATTAACTGGGCGTGTCTAGATCTGTGAGGATGGGAGTCCTGTCCTGATTGTCATGTGTTGAGTGCCTGTCTTCAAGTTCTCGTCAGGAACTCCATTTGTTATCATCCTCAATGAGCTTACGGAATGTGTGTTGTTTTTCTTTTTCTATTCTAGATGGAAATCAAAGCACAGAGAGGTTAAATTATGTGTTCAAAGTCATAGCTAGACAGTGGACTTAAACATAGGTAGTCAACTCTAAAATCTGTGTTCATTATAGAATTATTACTAAGGAGTCTGCTGCCTCTTTGATATTGTATCAACAGCTTTCAACTTAAAGAAAATGGTGGAAGCTTAATTATTGCTCATTGTCAACTTCTGTGGCTGTGAACATGTTGATGTTTTTAACAGACACAATGTGATCTCACAGCTGGTTACCTTGTCCTGTATAAACTGCAAACATCTTAGCCAAGCTAATTTACAAGTGGTAGAAATATGTCTCTGACAGTTCTGGAGCCTTGGAAGTCTAAGACCAAGTTACTGTATGACTTGGGGTCCGACCCTTTCTTACAGCATCCTCACATGGAGAGGGTGGGGGTGAGCACTAGGAACTCAGATCATGGAAAGGCAGTAAAAGGACCAGGGAGCCTTCTGCAGCCTGACATGTAGGGCACTGATCCCCTTCACAAGGGTGGAGTCCTTTGTGTAAATCACTTCCTCAAGGAATCGTCCTGTTGAGGATGACATTTCAATATGAATTTTGGAGTGACACGAAGCCACAACGGAATCAAAACTACTTTCTGAACTTAAGAAAACTGGTCATTTTTTTTTACTATGCTAATACTTTCTAGGATGAAGTTCATCTAGTCCATCGAGAGCCCTGTTGGACTGAGTCTCACCTGTCACTCACAGTGTTCATTCGTGGTGACAGCAAACCTACTGGGATGTTGAGTTCATTTAGCTACCCACCACACAGTGCCATGCTGAGAGTGTGTTTCCTCTGTGTGCATTTGTGACACACTTCCATGTATGTGCATGCATATGCACCCTGCCTAAAAAGATGAAAATTGCAATCTTGCTAGTTTTCTATAACCTGCATTCTCTGGTTCTAAATTCCGTCAGCTGGGAATCAAATCTGAACCTAAGAAGTGCACATCACTACAAGTGCAGCTGCAGAGTGCTGGACTCTCTCGTAACAGTAAAGAGAGCTGCTGTGGATGTCAACAGTGTCCAGCTCTGTTAAACGTTCCCCTGCCCCAACACATCATTTCAAACCATCCTCAAAATAACCCCCCTTCAAGGTATTTTTATTTTCCTTTTAGAGATCAAGAAAGGAAGGTCTAGAGAGCTTAAATTTGACCAGGACCACATAGACAGCAGATGGAACTTGAACTCAGGTCTGTCTTCCTTGGCACAGACAGAACTGTATGTGGAGACCACAAAGTAGCCATTGACGAAGAAAGATGTTTAATTTTTATAAGTAAATAGGCTCGAGTGTTGCTCAGAGGGTGAGCACTTGTTCAGCACGCCTAGGCTCAAGCTTCAGCACTGAATCACCACCATCACCACCACCACCACCATCACCACCATCACCATCACCACTACCACCACCACCATCACCACCACCACCATCACCACCACCACCATCACCACCATCATCACCATCACCACCACCACCACCATCACCACCACCACCATCACCACCATCATCACCATCACCACCACCATCATCACCACCACCACCATCATCACCACCACCACCACCATCACCACCATCATCACCATCACCACCACCACCACCACCACCACCATCATCACCATCACCACCATTACCACCACCACCACCACCACCACCATCATCACCATCATCATCACCATCACCACCATCACCACCACCACCATCACCACCAACACCATCATCACCATCACCACCATCACCACCATCACCACCATCACCACCACCATCATCACCATCACCATCACCATCATCATCACCATCACCACCATCACCACCATCATCATCACCACCATCACCACCACCATCATCTTCAGCAGCAGCAGCAGCAGCAGCAATAACCAGGGATTCCTATGTACTGGTGAGGTCATTAGCCTTGAGTCTTGGTTCTATTTAATGTGAAGATTTTAAATAAATAGCAACCCAAGTCTTAATTTGTCTATAAATAATGATAATACTAATAATATCTATTTAAACCTTCATACGTGGTGACATTAGGTTTAAATGAGAGACTAGACATCAAAGCGTTGCCTGTGGAGTCATTAGCTGGTTTTATAATTTGTCATCTACCTCCCATATGCATGGATTTTAAAATTCATGTTACGATCAAAACACTGGCATAGGTTTGGCCTAATATATTTCTTTATCATGTTGTAGTCCCAGGCCGGGGAGACGGCTCGATTCACAAAGCACTTGCCACAAAAGCAAGAGGACCTGAGTTTTGATCACCAGCACCCATGTAAAAGCCAGGCACAATACGTATGCATCTGTAAGCCCAGTAATGGGGAGGAAGAGATAGATGGATCCCTGAGCTCACAAGTTAGCCAGCCTAGCTGAGCTAGTGCTTAAGGTTCAGTGAGAGACCGTGTCTCAAAAAATATGATGAATGACTGAGGAAGACACTGATGTCAGCCTCTGCCCTACACACAGACACAGACAGACAGACAGACACATACACAGACACTCACACAGACAGACAGACAGACACATACACAGACACACACAGACAGACAGACAGACACATACACAGACACTCACACACAGACAGACAGACACAGACACTCACACACAGACAGACAGACAGACACAGACACTGACACACAGACACACAGACACACACATACAGACACACAGACACTGACACACAGGCACACACACAGACACACACACATACAGACACACAGACACACACATACAGACACACAGACACACACATACAGACACACAGACACTCAGACACACACACATACAGACACACAGACACTGACACACAGGCACACACACAGACACACACACAGACACACAGACACACGCATACAGACACACACACAGACAGACACACAGACACACAGACACATGCATGCACACCGAGTCCTACATGATGGCAAGCACTGACATTAGTGCTGGAAGTACAGCGCTGATTCATCCGTGACCACAGACTGTCCAGGGCAACTAGCTAGGACTGCTCTCATAACGCACTCAGACCTGAGCGCACTGACCACAGGAAAAGTAAATAAAGTCTAGTTCTTTGTGTGGCTGACCAGACTAATTTGCTTAAGGAAGTCTCTGGACAGATGGAGTGCTGGCACCTGCTGTGACCACCTATCATGTTCACTGGGGCGGCAAGCAAATTAGAGAGGCTTGAAATGCAGGCAAAGATGTTCCCCTAGCCAGTAAGACACTCATTAGGGGCTTGCTTCCCAGGCTGCTCAAACTTAGCGCCCTAAGCAAGGTTGTTTCAAGTGGAACCATATGTAATTTATTTTGAGACTGGGTTTCTCTAGATAGCCTGCTGTCTGGAACTCACTTTGAAGACCAGACTGACCTCAAACTCACAGAAATCCACCTGCCTCTGCCTCCCAAGTGCTGGGATGAAAGGAGTGCACCACCACGCCCAGCCAACAATTATATAAATTTTAAATCCTTCCAAATGAAAAGAGCTGTACATTCCTCTAAACTGTAAGAATAAGTCTTGTCCAATTTGAATATATTTAAGTTGGAGAGCCCACATATTTTCATTCTTGAATTCTTTTAAATATTTAAATTAATGCACTCCATCCTTCGGCAACCGTGGTAAAGACAGAGGCTCTTCACGTCAGCCAGTACCTGCTAAGCATTGCCTAGGGTAGGACTCGGGAGAGATCAGAACACTCAGAAGCCACAGCAGTCATGAGAACGGCGTAACGGGAATCTCTTGGGTGCCGCCCCTTCTGTTCAACTGTTTTTGGTACTAGTACTTATCAGGAAACTCTGATACCATCTCTTTTTTGCTGGGGGTAGGCGGGCTGGCGAGAAGTCTAGGGCCTGGAAAGATAAAACGTGCAGCCTCTCGAGTGTGTGTGGAGGAACGTGTCAACATCAGACCCACGTCTGCTGGTAGAAAACCAGTGCTGCCTTCCCCCTGGCCCTCGCTCGGACCCCCAACCACACGCACAGGTCGACTTCAGAAAGCCACCTCATGATTACTCATAACCTGTAAGAGAGATAACTGGGCGGGGTCGGGGGGATGAGTCCCTAAGGTTGGGGTCAAACGTCTTCTAAAAGATCACGGGTTAATTTGGGGTGAGCTGTAGCTTGGTGAGAACATCAGCACTGTGCCTAGGCTGCACATTTTAAAGCAGTAAAATGATAGTGGACTCAAATAGCCATTCATGAGCTTCCCCTCCACGCCGCACTCCCCCCGCCCCCACAGCAGCAGCTGTCACGGTGTGGGTGGTCTTGGCCATGACTCCCGTAGGTCACCCTGATGTGTTCCCGTGTTTGCTGTTTCGCCATCGGAGTACACAGTGGCCGCTGCGTGTCATCTGGATTCACGGCAGAGGCCATCTGACACTGGGATATTTGGATTGTCCAGAGGAAGGAGCACTGCCCTAGCCTCATTTATAGTCCACCTGAGCTGCGATTGCAGCGTTGGGTGTCTCTTGCCATGCATGCTAGTCAAGGAAAGGGAGCATAAGACAGGATCTCCAGAAACTGAAGTTTGTCTTGAAGGAGGGTTCAGTAATTCTGAAACCCAACCAACCCATCAGGCCAGTGGCCCTGAAGATCTAGGCTAGAAGAAAAGGACTGTCAGGACTGTGAGATTGCCCTGCAGCGTGTAAACAGCAGGTCACCTCCGCCCCCAGGGAAAACAATTCCCAACCTTACTGCAGCTCGCCCTGGCTGACTCTATCCAACCATTCCAACCGTTCGGTTCTTACAGTGGTTTTGCAAGAGTTTTGAGTGGCTGTGATGTGTTCAGTCCTTAGCTTAATTGGAGAAGAGGGGTGCTGGTTGCTTCGTCTCTGGACCTCTCCCCTGAGGTGTGCTGTGTCATTTTCCATGGGCCAGTAGTTCTAAAAGGAAGCGAAAGGAAAAGGCCCTGAGCTGCACATCATGGATACATACAACGGGCACAACCTTTTAAAGGCATTAAGTGGGTCTCTTACCCAATCCTTCCCTCTTGCCAGACATGACCACTATTAACTTCTATTTATCCCTATGATATATGGCTGTGCACATATAGGAACCTAGACACATTCTATTTAATTATCTTTATATTGGCACGTATGATAATATACTGTGTTATTCATCCTACATGAATCTATAGCCCGCCTCCCTCCAGAAGTGGCCGTGCTATCCGGGCTTAGGTTATCAGTACCCAACTACCAATGGCCAAGGCTGATCAGTTTATTACTGTCCCCAATCCCTCCACTAACCTCGTATCAGCTTCTTGGTGCTTCTCACACTCAGGACCTAACCCTAGTCAAAATCATCAGGGCCACAGGAGAAAGCAGGTTCTGATTCGTTAGATCTGAGGAGGGGGTCTGAGATTTTTCCATTCCTAAAAAATTTTCAGAGGATGGTCCAGGAGCTGCACTTGGAAGCAAAGAGATATAGTTTGGAGCCAGCGACATCTTCTAACCATTTTAAAATTTCATAGCGAGTACTGAGAGCTATGCTGTCAACTCGAGTTCGTCTCCATCGCACACAGCAAAAAGGAGCAATGTTTTTATGCGCACATTTATCAGAAAAAGAAAGTACAAGACATCTGTTCGTTTTAGAAACCCAGTTCAGTTTCTTGCCTTGATAGGCTGGGAAGGCACCGTACCGCAGGCTGGGGATGTAGCTGAGTGGTAGAGGCTTGCTGACGATGAATGAAGCCCTGGGTTAAGTCCCCATTGTTGCATAAACCAAGTGTGGTAGCCCAGGCCTGCAGCCCCAGAACTTAGGCTGTGGAGTCAGGATGTCTAGGAGTTCAAGTTTATCCTCAGCTATATAGTAAGTTTGAAAAGGGATACAGAAGATGCTGCCTTGGAAATATTAAAAAATGAAAAGTAAAATCAAACATTTGGTCAACGTGATCAGAAAGTCACTTTCTTTCTCTGGGGGACTCTCAGCTCTCTGTCGTCCTTGTAAACACCACCACCAGCATGCTGCTGCTTCTATCCAGCCAGCTTGGAATGAGAAACAAGTTTTCCCCTCGCAGACAATGAGCTTGATGTACCTAGTTATCCTTCCACAGCTGGGTAGCTGTGGGACAGTATGCTCTTTCCTTGGGAAAAATACAAATTAAGTGAATCTCTTTTGTGATCAACTACTCTTGGTTTTCTTTTTTAAGTGAATTTTTTCTTATTCTCTCTCAGAACTCATTCCTCAATCTAGAACGAGTTTGAATAACATTAAAGATTTTCTTTGCGCTCTCTCTCTCTCTCTCTCTCTCTCTCTCATTCAGATCAAGCGTTGAATGGGCTTCCTCAAACTCCAGGACCATTTATTGAATCAGAAAAATGATTTCTTTTGTGAAGCAATTTCATGCCCCGTTATCTCCAATACGTCTATAAAGCTGAAGGTTACATGGCCTTACCCAAAAGTCTCTATTATTGCAAAGATGGAAAAGCAAAAATTTGACGGAAGACTCTCTAAGCCCACGCCGTTGACCATTTTGGGGAGCATTGCCCGGCATGTCAGGATGTTTGTTTTAGAGCCACAGAAGGAAACTTGTTTCACACAACGCTTGTTTCAATATGTCAATAGGCATTAATGAATAATAAATGAAAGTTTCACTGTTTTTAGAAGGAAATAACAGAAAGACAGCTAGCCGGGTTTCTTCTGGCAAGGCATTTTTGTGCAGTGTCACACTGTATTTCATGCATGTGACTTCCACCCGCAGGCCGGTCTACAGAATCCTGCAGAAATCTCATCTGTCAATTCATCATCGTACTGCTAAGCTGTTAGGCCATCGTGTTGCTAGGCTTAGAATGCAGCCTTAAGACTCAATAATTTAAAAGGTAGTACATCTTCGGGGCCGTACAGAGGGACGGGTGGTTAAGAGTATACTCTGCTCTTGCAGAGAACCTGGGTTCAGTTCCCGGCACCTACAGGGTAGATCACAATTCCTAACTTCAGTACCAGGGGATCTCATGACCTCTTCTGGCCTCTGTGGGTACTGCATGTACGCGGTGAACAGACACACACTAGGGCAAAGTACTCAGACACATAAGCAAATCTAAAAAAAAAAAATTTTTTTTAATTACATTTTATCTTCCCTGTAAATGTGAGTCCGTGTTTGCCTTTTAGGACGTATGTGATACAACCCACTGGGATTAGATTAAAGAGGATGTTGAGGCCCCCCCTCCTGGCTCCTTTCGTACACCGGCAACTCCGCGGCAGAGCTGCCCCTGCATGACTCTCGCGCCGGCAAGCCACAGATAGACCAATTGCGTCTCGAAGCCAGAATAGTTGGGGGAGGGGAGGGGCATCTACTGTAGCATGGGCAAGTTTCATCCGTTAGCAACAGAAATGGCTGTAGGCAGCAAGTGTAAGGACTGTCGCTTGGCCGAATGATATTTTCCAGCGACTGTTTACTGAGTCCCTGCTGTGTTCCAGGGCGCGATGTGGAGCGAGCCCAGTGTACTGAGCTCTGACGTCATGGAGGCATCTTAAGCGAGCCGTTCGATTTCGTTGGATTTACTTGAAAAAAAAAAAATGAAGCTCATTCTTAAATCTCTGAGGATTGCTGTATAATCAGGCATATCGGGGGAAAAAAAAAGTCTAAGATGTTAAATCCTATGTTCTTTAGGTCAGCGCATCACGCTGCCTTGAATTTCTTAAAAGCGTTTTTTGCTTACGATCTGCCTTCACACACACCCCCTCCAACGGCCTCCCACCGCCCTTTGTCTTACTGTGACGGTTGCATTGTCCTCTCTGAGAAGGCGCCCGTTTTCCTGATTGCTCAACAATGCCAGCTTCTCTCTCAGTTCACAAAGGGCTCTTTAAAGGAGAGGCCGGAGAAGATAGGACAGAGATACTTGATAGGAACCTGGAAGGAGAAGAATGAGGATTGATACAACATACTGGAGGGGAGCAAAGCTAATTTTCTGCATTAAGTACACAACACAAATCAGATCCTTAAAATAACAGCACAGAATGCAGTTATCACGGGACATCTCTGTCATTTCCTAGAGTCAGAAATAAACAGAGACCAATTCTGGAGCTGGGCGAGTCGCCAGCCTTGTCGTCGGTGGATAGGAATGATGAAGGGTCGTGCTTCGGTGAGGACACAGGCCAGAAGCAGCATTCTCTAGAACACGTGGGAGCAGCTGAGACTTGATATCGCTCATGCTGAGCTCCTGGGAGCGTCTTGGCTGTGTGTGTGGAAGAGAGACCTCGGGGCACTTTAAAGATTCCTGGCCCTTGGCCCTCCCCTGATCCTCTTTTGGTTTTATTTTATAGCTCATTGTATAAATTCTATGTCTGATCTATTGACTGAGAGAGCCCCCACCCCACACATACCCTGCTGCCTTTCTAATATCCAGGCAAATATGTTTCTTTGTTTCTCTGATCTACGTCTCTGTCTCTTCATTTCTTCATCTCCCGCTCCATTGCACACAACCCCTCCACTGCACACAACCCCTCCATTGCACACAACCCCCCATTGCACACAACCCCTCCATTGCACACAACCCCTCCATTGCACACAACCCCCCATTGCACACAACCCCTCCATTGCACACAACCCCTCCATTGCACACAACCCCTCCATTGCACACAACCCCTCCACTGCACACAACCCCTCCACTGCACACAACCCCTCCACTGCACACAACCCCTCCATTGCACACAACCCCCCATTGCACACAACCCCCCATTGCACACAACCCCTCCATTGCACACAACCCCTCCATTGCACACACGAGTCTACATCACTCAGAGAGTGGAGAAACACTTCAACTCTCGCCCCTTACGTGTTTTAGGGCTCCTGTCTCATACTTTTTAAATTGTGCAATATTAACAGAGCTTACAAGACTGGGGGTTGCCTCTTTCCTCTGTCGTATAGGGGAACAAAGAGGCTGTGCAATCAGCAACAGCCATAGGGCAGAGCTTGGGAAACGTTCTGCGTGAAGGGCCAGATAGGAAATAGAACACCTGAAGCTTCGAGGGCCCTGTATCCTGTCACCACTGCTCAACTCGACCCGGCTTCATGAAAGCAGCTACAGGGAAGAAGCAAGCACAGATGGCTTTAGCAAACTTCATGAACACTGACACGTTGACTTCAGATTCTACACGCCATTAAGTATTACTTTTTCTTCTTCAAATGTTTAAAAATATGGAAAATACGCTTATCTTATAGCCTTATAAAATATGTGGGGGGGGGCCGGGGGCTAGAAGGGGAAGCTATCCTGCGAGCCGTCATAGTTACGGAGCCCTGGCAGAGAAGAAACTCAGACGTGGAAGTGAGAAGTCTTTTGTTCTCATGGAGCTTCACGACTCTAACCTTGGCATCATCCTTAATTTCTGACTTCACTGTTCCTATCTGGAAATGAGTCCACAGGGAGCAGGGTGTAAGGTGAGAGTGGAGAGACCTGAAAAACTAGTCGGCGGTCAAGGGCTCAGGCCTGCTGCGTCGTTGCGATCGGAAAGGAAATGGTTATTAGCACTTCGCTCCAGGTTCCTGAGGTGGAGCTTTGAAAACCCTTGGAATCTCCGGATAGGGTGGCAGGAGCGTGTGTGCCCCCTTTCAGCCCGAGTGTGTGCCAGTGAGGGCGCTCTGGATCCACAGACAGCTTCAGGATGGGTCTGGTTGTCCGAGAAACGCGGGGAGTGTTGGGAGAGGCCGAAAGATGAAGGTGATCGCCAATAGTCAAGGATGTAATCAAATGGATCTGTGTTGTGGAACCTCCATTAAAAAACCTTAACATGTAGGGCTCTGGGGCTTCCAGACTGATGGACGCATCTGTGTGTCAGGAGGGAGTCACAGCGGATTCTGCAGCGACGGAGACCTCTTTACCTGCTGTTCGCTAGCGGCCTGTAAGAAAGACACTGATAGTCACAAGGAAAGGTGCTCCCCAGAGTGAGCCATTCTATAACTTATCAGACTTGGGGCGGCGGGGGGGGGTTGGGGGGGAGTGGGCTGGAAACCCTCAGCTTATAGCCAGCCAGTCAAAATTGTTGGGGAGTCCAGTAGTTGGGGCTAGTGTCTGGAGCAGGAGCAGTTTTCTGGGACTGCTCCCTTCACCTGAGGGGTCTGTACTGAATGAGTAGTTAGTAGTTAGTATGAGAAGTGAGTGGCTCCGTGGGTAGAACGCGTGCCTAGCACCCACGAAGTCCTGGTTCAACCCCCAGCCGTGTACAAACCAGTCGTGGTGGCACATACGACTTGAGAGGTAGAAGCAGGAACAGGCGGATCCGAAGTTTAAGATCACCCTCAGCTACATAGGAATTCTGAGGGCAACCCAGAGTGAGTTGCATTATAGGACACTTGGTATTGTGGTATCAGGAGAGCAGGTTGGCGTGAGGAAAACTCCCACACTTTTAGAAGTAGGAATACGATCCCAAGTCACATGCGCTTTCCTTCCGTGTGTGTGAAGCCTCACGTCTGTGGTTGTCCTTCCAAACAACATAAGATCAGTGGAAATACGAGAGAAGTATCAGCTCACAGAACACCCAACCTTTATCCCCCAAAACTGCCAAGACAATCAAAAGCAAGGAAAGGCTTAAAAATGGACACAGCAACAGCCGACTATGGGAACACAGCAGGTTAGTACACTGTGTCCTGGGGATGGGGTCCTGAGTCAAGGAGGCAATGGTAGCGGGGAAACGGTGGCACGGGAACACAAGTGGAGCATAGTTCAGGGTAGCGCATCAGGGCTGGTTCCTCACCGATGACAGGCACGCTGGAGTTCGGTCACTATGGAGTGCGGTCTCCAACTGAGAATAGAGTCTATGTGTAAAACTACAGCTACTGAGCAATTTAAATTTTATATTTAAAACACTAAAAACAAAACCTCTAGGACTTAGCGCCTGATCAGGTGTGGTGCACAAGGGAGAAGGAGACCGTGTCAGTCCTTAGGCTGAATGTCTGGGATGGTAACCACACTAGCGGACAGAAAAAAAAAGACTCTAGACAGCTTGAAACAGGAAGTGATGAAGTTGGCATGCCCGGGAAGCATCCGTGGACAACAGGGCATGCCATTCCACAGCTAAGGTCATGAATGACCCCAGAGAATTTCTGGATTTCAGATGCTTTATTTCAAGCGTTCACTAGGAGCTAGAGAGATGGCTGAGCAATTATGAGCACTTATGAGCAAATATTGCTCTTCCAGAATTCCTGAGATCAGTTCCCAGCACCTGGGAACGTAACACCCCCTTCTGGTCCCTGCAGGCATCCATATGCACGTGGTGTGGGCACATGTGCATGCGCGCTCTCACACACACACACACACACACACACATACACACACACACGCACGGACACACGGACATGCACGGACACGGACACACACACGGGCACACAGGCACACACATAAATTTTAAAAATAAAAATAAACCTTTAAAAATAATTATAAGTAAAATGTTCCTAAGTTTTGCAGTATTTGACACTTAAATCCTAGTTTAAGGCTATCTGGCTCAAATACTCAAAATGGTCATTGAGTTTAGTATGGCTGTCCGGACTCCTGCTCATGGACATATATCTCTTCAGAGCGCACTTGCCCTGTTGTCTTCGGAGCACTGCCAGGGACTCGAAGCCCTCTTCATTTGCGGAAAGGTTTAGAGCCATGCCTGCAAGTGGGACCTCATTTATCTGACCGCAGCCACGGCCGGTTCTTTCTCTTCAGCCAGAAGCCCCAGCCGTGTCGACCCAAACCAGACTGTAAAGCTGGTTTTATTCACTTCAGTCAAGAGCGGGAGCTTTGAGTTTTCTCCTTCTCCTCCTTCTCGTGTTTCACATCCAGAGTTGCTTCAGCAGAGAGAGCAGTCCTTTACCACGGGCCTGCGATGCCTGCGGTGCCGTGTAACGGTGTACACACCAGGGCATATCAGGAGCAAGCAGTTGCAGAACAAGATCCAGATGATGAGAAATACGTGGGGGAAAGGATCCGCTTCCCAAATAATCTAAGAGAGGTAACTCAGGCTACAGCGGTGTGATGGTGAACACCGTTGAGAAACGCTGGATCCGGTCCTGGCAGGGCCGGGGACCAAGGTGGTGTCAGAGGGCAGCTCGAATTGCTTGTCCCAAGCCTTAAGATGTATTTATCTTTTGCTCCAGTCACCTCACTTCTAGGATTGAGGGAACAGCAAGGATGGGACGACAGGCCAGGTTGAGTGCAGAGGGCCCTTCATCCTGAGAAACACGGGGCAGCCGCAGGCGGGCAGCCCTCCCCCCATCACCCAGTGAGTGTGAGGGCCCGACACAACACTCATGCCGAAGGCCTCCTCGTTCTGTCCACCTCTTCAGCAGTATAGCAACTCCCTCTCCGTGACCCACTGGTCCCTGTGAGTCGGCCGTTCCGTGAAGGGTTTCTACAACAAATAAGAAAGAGTAAGACCCAGTAATAGGCCATCAGCCGGCTTCCGTGTTCATGTCGCTGTTGTGATGGAAAGATCTGTGTTACTCGTTTTCTGGAGAGCTATTTCAAGGTAAATTCATATAGTCCAGGTACGCGAATTGGGTTTGCGTATACACTTCCGGAGCATGTGCTGAAGCTTCAATACCTTTGAGCTGTAAACACAAAAGAAAATTTTTTTTTTTTAAAGTCTAAACCGATGTGTAGGCGCTGAAGGCTGCACTCAGAATGATGTGAACTGCCCTGGTCTCAGAAATTGCTGCTGGCTGTAAAATCTAAAGCATGTTCCCATCGCAACCCACAGGCTCGTTCTGCACAGCAACCCTGACTTTCTCCAGTGGTTGTTTCGGTTTCCAGTGTTGCTGTTTGAGATGAATCTGTGTGTCCAGAAAGGTCTCAGAGTCTTAGACTCAAGCAGTCTCTGTGCTTCAGCCTCCCAAGCAGCTGGCACATGCCTCATGCCCAGATAATCCCAACCTCCTTAGGTAACACCCTAAATTGTTAAGAAATACTATTTTTTCATTGAAAAAAAAAATCTACTGGTCTTAACCAAAGAGAACAAATGGTTATATTTTCTTCATTCGATTGTACGCTATAATAGTTAAAATACCCACGATTATACTTAGGGGGAAAAAATGCTTTATTTAACAATGCAGAATGAAAAACAAGATTCCATGTGAAAAAAAATATTCAGCTTCCCTGCATTAATTTACACATTACCTGAACTTTTCAAACACATTCGAAGCTACCTAGCTCTTGCAAGAGAATTGTACCATAAGAGAGAATTCACACACACACACGCATAAACAAGCCGTACTGTAGCCCCCTCCTCCAAGGAAATGGTGATTTGTTAAAGGGCAGCATGTTTATGGAGAACTGATAGTCCTCTAGACACTTGACCTTCAGTGCAGGAATGAAATGATTCAAAAGCATCTCTCATCTGAGGTCAGCAGAAAACCACTGTGGCCACCAGTGATTTGAATGAGGCGGGAGAGAGAGCTGGAGAAGGGCCCTCAGCCGCCCTCAGCATCCTTAAGTCAATGAAACTACATGTATGTCTGGCAAGATTGAGGGGTAGAAAGAAGGAGAAACGTCGAATGATCTCTGCTTTGGGCTGGGCACCAAGCTTCAGTGCTTTCTGTGTCCGTCTCGGGTAAGCTGCAAGCATGATGTTCAGGTAAGTGTTTCTGAACGAAGCCGCCTTCTTCCTGATGTTGCTCTTACCATCTTCATCTCACGCACAACCATCTCTCAACCTGTCTGGTACCCAGTTAGTTGCTAATAGCCCCAGATTCCCTCTTCTCTTGCCACTGCTGAGCATTGTGTTAGTGCTGCTTAGAACAACCACGTGGCCACAGTGAAGCTAGCGTGGGGTTAGTCGAAGAGGTCATCTGAGCCTGGGTTGCACAGACTCGTGAAGAGTGCTTTCTTACTCTGTTGTAGGATTTCTTCGTGTCTGCTTCCATCCCAGGGAAGTAGCTACCCTGTGGCCAGCGGTGCAGCTCATAGAGAGGGGAAGGGTCTCTGGCATCCAGGGATGTCAGGGGAAGCCTATTGGTTAGGACAACAGCCCCATTGCATGTCGGGGGCTCACAATTTGTACCTAATTGTTTTCCTGGGGACCAGAGAGAGAGAGAGAGAGAGAGAAAGAACTTATATGGTCATATTGGGAGAAGTAAGTCCCAGCTTCAGGTAAAGAACTGCCAGGCCAAATGCTTTTGAGAGAGTGGTACCTTGCTGTAAAAGCAGGCAGCATAGCTTGTGGTTTGTCAGAGCAGGGAATGGGGGAATGGCTGACCGTCTTCTGCTCTCAGAATGAGAGTTCTTGGGTTCTAAGCACATTTCTACAGCCCCACACTCTGTCTCATTTGAAAAACGATTTGAAGTATCAAAATCATCTGATAGGACATGTGTTATGAGATATTTTTCACGAGAAGAGGAAACCTTAGCAACCTCACAGGAGAGAAAGATCTGGGAATCCCTCAAGCCACTGCCTAGTAATTTAAACAGGTGATGTATGGACCACGTGTACCCGGCTTTGTGGTTAGAGGTTCGTCTTTTCCAGTGTCTGGACGCCATTTTCATGTGTTCTGATGACTTTTAATACAATGTTCCTTCCAAAAACTTGAGCCTCACTGAGTTCATCCCCTCTGTCCCTTACGTCCAGCTGTGTATAAGATGCTAGCTCTTTCGACACCCCTCCCCGTCCTTCCCTTCCATCTCCCTGTCCTTCACCACTGTGCCCAACTCCGTGTGTCATCCTTCCCACCATGTGCTGTTAACCCCCTGTCTCCAGAGTTCCAAAGAGGGCCTGTAGCCCCCAGCGGGGCCTCTACCCTGCATAGTTTTGCTAGCTACTTTCATATCAACTTGACACAAGATAGGGTCATCTGAGACCAGGGAGCCTCAACTGAGAAAATTGTCCAGAAGACAGGGCCGCAGACAAGCCTGTAGGACTTTGTCTTAACTAGTGCTTGATGTGGGATTGTGAGTGGTGCCACACTGGGGCTGATAGTCCTAGGTTCTCTAAGAAAGCAGGCTGAGAAAGCCACGGAGAGCAAGCCAGTAAGCAGTATGCCTCCATGGCCTCTGCATCAGCTCCTGCCTCCAGGTTCCTGCCCTGTTTGAGTTCCTACCCCGCCTTTCTCCCATGACGAACAGTGATACGGAAGCATAAAACAAACGAACTCTTTCCTCCCCGAGTCTCTTTGGTCATGGTGTTTCATCACAGCAATGCTAGGCCTAGGTAAGGCGGTCATCATCCAGCACACCCACCTGTGTGACTACATGGCAGATACTGGCTAAAACTCAAAGCCGCTTGGCTTCTGTTTGCCCAAGTGCCCAGCACACCCTGCTGGCTCCTAGTCCCGGGGTTGTGCTGTCCAACGGTCTGGATGTTGGTAGTCAAATGAGTCACCAGTTTGTAAAAGCTCAGAGTAGTTAGTATTGTTTTATATTTTTTGTGCATACGTTATATTCATTTTGAAAAGTTTTTATGACTGCTTTAAAAGATGAATCTTGATTTCCCCTGCGCCATAGACATTATTTCTTTCTTCCATCTTATAGATGACCGTATAAGGATATTTGTGGATCGAGATGTAAGGACAGTTTGTCCGCAGCGGCACAGCTGGTCCACAGCAGAGCTGGGAACCTGTGCACTTGAATCCCGTTTTGCTTTTTCCCAGGAGAGCTGGTTGGTCTAGACATGAATCCTCCGGTTCTCTTCCCAGCTTCTCTTTGTCAGCACTGCGATGTTCGCATTGTGACTGTCAGAGATCCGAGTGCTGTAGCAGCTGAAAGGCCGTCATAAATTCTCTGCAGGCAGTTCCACCGAGATGTGAGGTGTGAACTTGGAAAGGCCTTGCTGATCTGCATAACTGGTAGCATGGAGAGAAAAGGACACGACCTGACTTGGATCAACTTTTGATCGGATCAACAGTCAGGAGGCATGCAGCTCCTACTTCTCTTTTTTGTTTGTTTGCTTGTTTGTTGTTTGGGTGGGCTTTTTGGCAGTGCATAACATCAAGCCCAGAGCTTATACATCTAGACAAGTGCTTTACCACTGAACCATACCCTAGCCCACCTTCTTTTTTTAACTCTGACCTTTAGAATTTAGTTGCTGTTGCTGTGAGGGCCTCTAAAGGGCTACACTGACAGCCCACCACGGATCAGAGACACAAGCACTTGTAGAAGTTTATTTTTGGTTATATATAAAACTAATCTTTTTGTGCACTGTCGGGTGAGGGGCTGCCTAGGCCTTGGTGTTTTGTATTGTCTGCAGGTGTTGGATTTATGTGTCGGGGGGTGGAGGGGGATGTTTGATTGGTCATGATCTGCATGTGCTATCAGTAGAACACCTGAGGAGCTCTGTATAAATAGAAACACCTAAACCGGGACGCTCAAGGTTCCATGTCCAGTGTGGCACCTGCATGATGGTGGCTCCCTCTGCTGAGGTCTGGCATGGTTTGCACCTATAAAATGCCTCCCTGTCTTCTTTGGGGAGCTGCCACTATAGGTGTACTACTATGAACACTGCTGTGGGAGGACCCGAGTAGGGGTCCTCCAGCCTCAACCAAGAGACCCCAGAATACCACATTGAGTACTGCCCACTACGTAGCTTTTATGAGAGAAATAAATGGCATGTGGTTAATTTGAGAATAACATGTTACATAGCAGTAGTTATTAAAGCACCTACCAGCTTTGCTTAATCAGTGTAAGTTACCATTATGTCTGAACTCTAAATACTTGGATATTCCTCAAGGAAGGCCTGTGCTAGTGCGGAGCATTTCCTCTTAGAGATACTAAAATCTTAACTCAAATTATCATTGATAATTAGCCCATAAATCTTTTTGTGTGGCTAAAATATTTTTCTCTTTCTTCACTAATACAAATTCCAAAGACCACCCACATCAGTAACAAACTTACTGACAATTGAAATCTAAGCAAAACACATTTTCTAGTAGATTGTTAACCATATTTACAGAAACTAAACCAATGTAAAAATCACCTCCTTAAGCACCTGTAGGTTGGGGCGGAAGAGATGGCTGAGGGGTTAAGTGCACTTATTAGTCTATTTTTATTTTAAAATATTTAAAATTATTTACAATGTTTTTCATACAATATTTTGATGGTGTTTTTACCTATCCACTTTTATGGTTTTTTCCTCTCTCTCAAGAAAACAAAGATCAAAACAAACATTTAAGACTTCCCTCCCAAATGCCAAAACTAAACAAAAAGCCCACACAATAACATGGAATTTGTTTTGCATTGGTCAGTTATTGGCGCCTGCCCCGGAATGTGGTTGATATATCCAGTGACACCCCACGGGAGAAAACCGATTTTCCTTTCCCAGCAGGTGTCAATAGCTTCTTAACCGGGGATGGGACCCTGTGTCCACTTCTCCTCTCAATGCTGGGACCCTGGTTGGCTGGCATCTGTGCAGGTCTTGTAAGACCACTTCCTACTCTTGCAGAGGAGCTGGGTTTGGTTCTCAGAACTCATTTTGTGGTTTCTAATGTCTTGTAATTGCCGTATCAAGGGATCTGTTATCTCTTCTAGTCTTTGAGGGTATTACATACATGTGGTTTACAAACAGACAAGATCACACACACACACACACACACACACACACACACACACACACACACACGAATGATTCTAACCTTTAAAATCTCTTAATCCTGAAAACTCGGTTTGAGAACTGTAGTCTGAAGTTAGTTCCTCTCATTGGCTGAAAGAGCAAAGGACTAACAGGTAACACTTGTTGCTTGGCCTTCCTCTCTTACACATTTGCTTAACAAATATTTTCCAGTCCAGCCAGTACAGTGTCACAGGGCGTGTTCCACCAGACCTGATTAGCCACGCTAGAGATTACAGGTGATTTGTTTACTGTTTCTTGCAAGCCCTTCCTAACTAGGCAGTCCCCGTGTTCAGCATTCCCTTGTCCCTGCAAGACAAGGGAGGGGAGGAAGAAGTGACCGTGCATCTGTGGCTGTGGTGAAATACCTGTGAGCAACTTCACAGGGCTCTGGCTGCCTTTATCAGAAAGCGTCTGGGTCTATGCAAACTTAGGGAAATACAAGTGCCATGGCCACCGTGAGGGGGCCCTCCACCATTCCCCCACACATACACTGAAACCTAGTCCTCGGTGTAGGGGTGTCAGGAGGTAGCGCCTTTGGCTGGTGAGTAAGTCATGTGGGTTCCAGCCTCACGAGAGGGACAGATGTCCTTGTAGAAGGCGTCTGGTAGGGCTTGTTGACTGCTCCCGGCACAGGACAGTGCACCAGCAAGGGGCCGTCAGTGAGAACGCAGGCTCTCACCAGACCCTAACTCTGCCCGTGCCTCGGTCTTGGACTTCTGCAGACATTGAGAAATAAATGTCATAGGTGAACTTAGACAAGGGTAATATACAGTTGAATTAAAAACAACAAAACACAGCAGGTTGATGCAGGAGGTGTCCTGTCAAGCAGTTTTATATGCAGACCTCTGGGTAGACACGGCTAGCTAGAAAGAGAAGCTAGATCTCTCTGTTAGATCCAGGGGTCCTACTCATCTCTGCGGCCATGGCCTGAAAACAGCTGATAAAGAAATGAGCTCGACAAGGTTATGTGCTAACTAGTGTTTACTTAGGAACACTTAAAACTCAGTTTTACATGATTTCTGTCCTTCTCCTTTTCCTCCCCCTCCCCCTCCTCTTTCTCCTCCTCCTCCTTTATTTCTCTGAGACAGGAGATGGTCTGTAGCCCAGGCTGGCCTCAAACTTGTGACAAGCCTCTTGCCTCAGCCTCCCAAATGCTAGAATTACAAACATGAGCCACCGTACCCATTGGAGAGTCATATGATTTTCACATCATGAAATATTATTTTCAACCGTTTAAAACTATAAAACCGTTTATACGAAAGCAGGTGCGGGGTGGGCGTGGCCCGTAATGCTTGTTGGGGGGGGACAGAAGGTAGATTGGTATGTGGAGCACTGTTCTTCAGGCATGATATGACCACGGGCCTCCTAGCAGCTGTGACTACTCCCAGGAGAACTGCCGAAGACCGAGTCCATTAATGTTCTGTCAGTGGGGGTGTGGGGGTGTGGGTGGAAAGGTGGCAGCCCTCATGAAGCCCCACCCTTTCCTGGGTATTTAGGCAGACAATGGTTGCTGGGAGAAAAACATTCTTCAGAGCTGTAGCTACTAGGTTGTCTATACTATGAGTGACCCTTCACCCATGCTCCTGTAAGGAGCCCTGACTCGTTGCTTCACTAAACTGGACTTGAGCAGAAGCTTTTCTTTGTTCCGCCATTGGCAGAACAATTTGTTCCTCTCTCCCAGTTGTTCATACAATAATCGGGAAGACAGAGGAGGTGGCTTGCTTTTGGTTTTTGCTTTCCTAACTTTTGTACTTTGGAAACCTTTTAGAACGAGCATATATAGCTCTGACAATAAAAATAGCTAAGGATATTTCCAATCCCAAGTCAAGGGCTGCCACAGGAAAGGACCTGTTCAGATCATTCAAAACTCATTTGGACTTACCGACTCAATTCAGGAAGAAGCCCCACTTGCTGTCCCCATAAAGCAGAAGAGTATCGACGTAGGCTGTAAACCGTTAAAGGCAAACAGCGTTAGTGATTACAAGTCATCTCCATCTGCGTATTAAAGCGGGCCATTTAGAGGCCAGCTCAAGAAGGCGGTGCACTTGGACCGCAATGCTTGCGAGCTCCCTTCTCGCTCTGCAGTGTTACACTTTGGTGGTACCCATCTCAGGGTGGTTTGTGCTAGCCGCGTCCTTCCTGCCCATCTTCACCCTCTGTAAATCTTGTGCAAAGGCAGAGGACTCACACGCAGCCGCCTTCATTCCTTCTACAGCTACTAAGTGCTTCTACTCAGCAAGCGTCGCTTCGGGCTCTGAGGATACCAGAGTGAAGGACACCAGATTCCCGATAGGCGGATGATATATGCTCTCTGTTGAATACGACTTTGTCCTGGTCTCTGAATTAACGCTGTTGTTAGGGAACAGGAAGTTTCCCCCGAGAAGTCAACGCTGATTGATTGGTAGTGTGTGTTGGGGGTAGTACGTTTCAGTCAACTCTGATTGTTATTAGTGTGTGCTCAGAGTAGGGCATTCGGACACGTTCTAAGAGTCCTCGCCTGTCGCTCATCTGGGAGAAGAGCACAGGTTACATCTGTGTCATCTGTACAGATTGGAAATTTGGACACGTGACTCAAATGAGGGTGAACGTGACACAGCACGGTGGAATACATATAGATCGTGTATGCCAGGGGCTAGGGCTGGGACTCAGGAGAACACTTGCCTAGAGCCATACAGTCAGGGTTTGAACCCCAGCACCGCGTGAACTAGCGTGGTGGTAAACGCCTGCATTCCTGGCACTTGGGAGGTGGAGATGGGAGGATCTGAAATCCAAGGTCATCTTCAGCTACACATTGATCTCAAGGCAGTCTGGGATGTAGGAGACCCTTTCTCAAGGAGAAGGAGGAATCAAAAGAAGGAATGGGGGCCTTGCTTGACTGTGGCTTCCCTGGAAAGCATGGGTAGCAAATCCCTCTGTGCTGACTCTCTTCTTTAATGTTATTTTGATTAACTTGGCAGTTTTAATTAATGTAACCAAAGAACCTATAAGCCAGTTTGGTGCCAGAGAGTAGGTCCCATGATTAGCTGACTAGTCCCATTTTACTGAAAAGTAACTGAGTTTTTTCAAGGGAGCACAGCATGCAATAGCATGATGTAACAGTGCCTGAACTAGACCTGGCACACAGTAGGTGCTCACTGTGTCACCTTTGCTTCTCCACACCCCATACTCACCCACCTCACCCTTTCTTATGTTGCAACAGTATCGCTATGATTGTCAGATCTCCGGGTGATCTGACACTGACATAGGTTGGTGGAGAAAAGCCCATTCATCCCTTGTTCTTCCTCCAGGCCTTCTCAGACAAGCCGTGTGCCTCACCGTACTTCCGTCGTGCCCTTCTTTGCATGTGTCATGAGTACCCCAGCCTGGGTCCTTGATGTATGACAACAGTAAATAGAGGGTGTACAGATCATGTGAAGAGAGTTGATAAAGGAACAGAGGTGGAGAGGAAATTCAGGAGACATCACAGGGCTACTTCAGACTAGTAACAGAAGGGTTGATGCCAGCCCAAAGCCTGAGTGCACATAGCCAGACCTGGGAACCAAAAGGCTGCGTGGATCGGGCTGCCTTGACCACGAGTCGGTCCATGGTGAGCCAGAGCCCAGGGAATGCCAACCACCCCATCGTCTCCCTTCTCCTCCTCATTCCTCGTGCTGTTCCCAGGAGTGTGTCCAGCTGGAAGACCCGGCATGCAGCCCCTGTGTGCTGTGCCCCCAGAGACAGCACAGCATGGCTAGAAGAGCAGATAGGAGTCGCTCGGCACTGCTTCCCAGGACATGCCTGGGGAACAGAGGTGACCGCAGGTTCAGTTCCTCACATTTCCTGGTATCTGTGCAGATCCAGATATCGCTGACTCCAGCTGTTTAACAGATGGTCACTTCTACCAGGTAGACAGTTACAAATTACTCTTTGTAATGTGCACTTGGAAAAAAATTCTGGCAACGCTATAGTTGGACAATAAAGAATTAGAGTTGGCACGCCTCTATTTCATATAGGTTTTGCAACTTCTTTATTTGAAAAGCCCAGCTCATTCATTTATAAAATGAACGTGCTGATGCACCCTCCTCAGGATGCATGAGGCCTCAGCTGCCAAAGTTCATACGTTTCTGTGATTTCCGACGGAGATTAGAAGCCTTAGTTCGCTGAGCATCCGAAGCGTTAGTATGAGCAGTGATCTTCTGACTCGAGATGCAAATGTTAGACCTGAGATACAAGAGTCCACATCTACAGCTGCCGATTCTGTGGTATTTAGGGGACCGTCCCATCTTAGAGACTCATCTTTGAGATGAATAATTTGACTTGAAAGGTCACCAAGGTTGTTTTTGATATTTTTCTATGTCGACAGTCTTAGAATAAAAAACAGATAATGACTGGGATTTCTGCCAAGAATCAACCACTCAGATCACGTGCGTAAGTCTCTTCCTGTGCTCTCACAGTCTGTGCACACGATCGAAACCTAGAATAAACTGCTGAAATAAGAGGTGAACGTGGGGCCCAGCAGATGACTCAAGGAGTAGGGGCATTTGCAGCCACGCCTAATGACCTGACCCCAGACAGCACGTGGAAGAAGGAGAGAACCGACTCCCACAGTTGTCCTCTGACCTCCACACACAGCCATGGCATGCGTCACCCCACACCCTACACCCTACACCTACGCCGCAAAATAATATTTCTTTAGAAGTGAGCACATGAAGATCGGTCTAGTGGCACACTCTCATAATGCAAGCTGAGGCAGGAGGATCACAAACTTGAGACCAGCCTAAGCTACATGATGAGACCCAATCTCAAAAGAATTAACAAGAAAAACAGGTAACGTCCCTGTCGAATCATAGACATGCCAAGTGCTTTACAGTTTAGACTTAGCAAGTGGAACAGGACTTTAAAGTTCATCCTGCGTCAGTGGGCCCGCTGAAATTCTCACGCATCGTCTGTGGGACTGTAAATTGGTGCAGCCATTTTGAAAAACTCATTCTTTCCACTCAGGTTAAACTAACTGTATTCCTAGCCATCAACACCAATTCTACTACATACTAAGGGTCCTTACCAAAAATGCTCAGGACCAGAAATGTCCTCGCATTTTTTTAAATTTTGGAATATTTTCATAAACATAAATAACCCAGGGATAAGAACCAAGGTTAAGCATGAAATTAATTTCTATCTCATTGGCACCTTATACACGTAGCCCGGTATTTTCAGGGAGACTGCATTTTGACTGTGGCACAATGTACAAGGTCAGGTTTGGAAGTTCGGTTTGGAATTTCCATTTGGAGTGTAATGTCAGGATCAGAAAATGACGGATTCCTGGATGTATGGATCACGGGCGCTCAGTTCTAAGCAGATAGGCCCACACCCAAGAGAAATATGTGCATTCATTGCCCTCAAAACATACACAGTGGTATTTCTAGAAGCCTAATTCCCCATTTCCCTAAAGGTATGACTCAAACTGGGCATCAACAGGGGATTGAGTGAAATAAAACCTGGCCCTTCCCAGCGGTGAAGCACCCCCCAGCGGAAAACATAATGAACTAATTATGCAGTAACGAGCCAGTGCAGCAAGCAGACCATGGATGGACTTCAGGGATATTATGTGGAGTTTAAGAAGCAGACACTAAATGATTGGAGGGAAAACATGGCATTCAAAAAGAGGTAAAACTAGTTAATGGCTATGGAAAGATGTGAAAACATTATCTTTATACCTGACTGAGGGGGTTGTTGTCGAGGGGGTCATAATAAACACCCAAAGTCTGGGAATTTTCTCTATTTTGCGATGGATCAGTATTGCGGATGTATGCCCAAACAAAACTTCATCGCACTTTATACCTTAGATTACTGTTTCTTATGTATTTGAATAAAAAGTGTTTCTTTGAAAATTTCTTCTTCGCTGTAATCTAACCCCATCCAGAGTGATAACACCAGGAGAACACAGTGAAATTTTTACCTTATTGCACGGTCATATCCATGTAATCTTCCCAAAAGCTTTGGCAATGTGTGTGTCTATCCTTCCAAAGAAGTTATCTGGAAGCCCACTTAGAGGTGTTCTAAAGTGTATAGAATCAGATTGAAATGCCATCCCGTGTTAGTCTGTTGTCATGGAGCAACGATCAATCCCGGGACTGTGACTCCCAAAGATTATATAAAGTTTCATCAGTAGGCACAGCTGTTCTCAAAGAAAGGCATTTTAAAAAAATTGTTTCTTCTTTTTGGTCAAAAGAAAAATCAAGTCCATGACCTTAATAGATTCCTTGTTTGGAACAGTTTGTATGAGATTTTGTACTGCCATTCTTGAGGGGTTCTTAACTCAAGTGAGCCAAAAGTATTTTTTCATTGTGTGTGTGTGTGTGAGAGAGAGAGAGAGAGAGAGATGGGGAGGTGGGAGGACAATGTTCTTTCAAGGTAGCCTTATACTGAGCTGTTTTTTCCCAACCTTTTCAGAGCCTCAGTTCCCACATTTATAAAATAGAGATGTACTGTGTGGTCTTAGAAGACTCCAAACCCTTCCCTTTCTTTAAGGGAAGTCCTGCGGTGCCCTGTCTTTTCAGCCCATCCATCATCCATTACACGAATGTTTACTGAACACCCGTCCTGAGCTGTGCTAGCTACTGCGCGCTAGGACACAGCAAAACAGAAAGTGGCCCCAACTTCTTCACTCATGGGGATTATATCTGGGGGTGTCTTCACCGTGTCATTTCTGCTGTCCCAGCAGGTAATTCTTAACCCTAACCCCGTCCCACCCATTGCTTCTTTAGGTGGTCCCAGAAGTGGTCAGCCTACCTCAGTGGGCACCGCTACTCTCTGAGCAGCTTCCTGGTCTTCCAAGTAAGGAAGTCCTCCACCCCCCCCTGACCTTGCTGGCCTTCCAGATAGGACAGCCGTTACATAGTCCATAAGGAACTGCAATCTTCTTTCCAGGAATCACACTAAAATGGACTTATTGTTGCACAGAATCTTGGCTGGGAGACTTGTGGAAAAGGTCTCATAAACAAGTGCCAGGTTATCTGAGGCCTGTCCGAGTGATTTACCGGCAGCCTTCCACGTGACGAAGACAGGAGGGAAATGTGTCAGTCACTCTTGGCATGAACTGGAGTCATTTGCAAGGAGCCTGAGGGATTCTAGCCCTTTTCGGATTCTAGCCCTTTTCATATTCTAGTCTCCTCAGATTCTTGAAACAGCAAAGATTATATAAAGACAAAATGCAAAGTAAACACTAGGCCTGTGAATGGAGAAAAAACACACAAAGAGGGGAAAGCCTCTTTGTGTTAAAAACAAAAAAGCCATCAGTCTGGAGGGATAGATGGAGGAGGGAGACTGCCTCTTGGCCCTTGTTTCTCTGATGAAAGCCAAAGCTTTAAAACGGAAAAGAAGATTTAGAAGTTCAGTGGCTGATGTAGCAAACCCTGGTTCCATCGGACACTGAGGACCCAGCAACAGATATGATAATGTCTTGGGGTGGGCTAAACAGGGGTTCAGGGACTACAGTGAGAAGGAGCAAGCAAATTCTGCATCCCTGAATGGAGGTGAAGGCAGCTTGACCTGGGAGTCATCCCTCCTGCCTTACTCATTCATTCATCAAAATAGCATTTGCTCAGCAAATGTCTTACAGGGTGCTGAGCTCTGGGCCCTGGAGAGAGCACAGAGTGGGGGAAGGAGTCACCATCCATGGTGTCCCACCATCTAAGCTCATGTCTGCACAGGACGCCACCGGGAGGTTCACTACCCCCTGTTGTTTTGGAATCTCTATCCTGTTGTGCTTTTGTTTTGTTTTTACTTTTAATCTTAGTGAACACCTTTATCCTCTCCCGTGGAATACCACTTCTCCTTTGATCTTGAGAACCTGCTTTGGGCCAAGATGTCCTTTTGATCCAGGAAGCCAGATGCTGATGTCATCTCTTCCCAGCTCCCGCTTTCTCCCTCAGTCCGCGTGGGCTCCTGTTCAAACCCTGATTCGTCCTCTCCGATGCCAAGTCCTCACTCTGAAATCTCCCCTGAAGATCTCTGCCTACTCCCCGCGGCAGACACTGTGGCTTTCTGCCAAACCAAACTTAGAGTAAGCCAGAGTGAAGGGCAGGAGGGAGACTCGGGAATTGCCAACAGCATCCAGCTCTTGACCTTTCTTATTTTGAAGTTATATTGTACTTGAGAAGCAAAAGACATTATTTATAACAGAACACGGTAGATGAAGGTTTATATGTTTGGTTCAGAGGATCTACTGCAGAGGTCATAGGAAAATCACAACTGTATGTGCCTCGGAAAACTCTAGTGAATAACATCATGACTCTCTTTAATTTTTATCATTCACTCAGCTGATATTTATCAGGCACCTACTATGTGCAACTCACTACAGGGCTAGAAACGAAATTCTTTCTGCTGAGCATGGCGATGTACAGCTGTAATCCCAGAACTTGGGAGGTGGGATACAGGAAGATCAGGAGTTCAAGGCTGTCCTTGGCTAAAGAAGGATTTCAAGGCCAGGCTTGGCTGCACAATTCTTCCCTTGAAAAAACAAACAACCAATAAAACTAACAAAATAAAAACTCTTGTTCTGGTAGACCTGCTGTTCTAATGAGGGAAATAGTCAATGAACCCTCGAGTAAGTCCAGTCTAGTCTATTGGCAGTGGGAAGTGTTAGGAAGGAAAAGGAAGCAAGCAGTTACAAGCATATCAGGAGCAGGGGGGCAGTTCTTACCTAAGGAGGTTTAAAAGCCTCCATCAAAAGATGAGGTTAGAGTAATGGGGTACAGCATTCAGACGACTTGAGACCATTCCAGGGAACAGCATGTACGAAGGCCTTGAGCCAAGAGAATGAACTCCAGGAAAAGCAGGCCCCGGTGTGGCTGGAGCGTGAAGGGTCACATAGTAGGTGTGATCTGACTTGTGGGGCTTTGACTGTTTTCTAAGTGGGGTGGGAGCTACTCAGAAGTCTGAGAAGGGGCAACGAGGTATGTCTTAGTTGTCCAGAGGCTCCTAGGAGGGATTTTATTTTGTTTATTTTACTTTTGGTTTTGCGAGACAGGGTTTCTCTGTGTAATAGCCTCTGACTGTCTTGGAACCTGCCGTGTAGACCAGGCTGGTCTCAGCCTCACAGAGATCAGCCTGCCTCTGCCTCCTGAGTGCTGGGATTGAAGGTGAGCATCACCATGTCCAGCCATAGGAGGGGTTTTAAAGGATGGTATATTAGTTACTTTTCTGTTGCTGTGATAAAATGCCCTGACAGAAAGCCACTTAGGGAAGAAAAAGGTTTGTTTTGACCTTTAGTTTCATTACAGTGGGGGTGGTGCAGCAGCAGGAGCAGGCTGATCCCCGCACAGGAACTGGAGAGAGCGGGAAGCAGGGCGAGGCTATAAACCTCAAAGCCCGCCTCCAGTAGCATACTTCCTTCAGGAGAGAAGACAGAGACACGGGCCGGTAGATAACACGCGGTGTGTACTCGTCAAATGTCTCTTCTGAGCGTTTCAATTGTTTTTGTCAGAAAGGCAGAGAAGAAAAAAAAAAACAAAACCATGAGCCAAGAGTAAGATGGGTGGAAAGAAGTGTTGGAGATTTGAGGAGCAAAGAGTGTGCCTTTAGTCTGGGTCTTAAACATTTCCCAGAGGACCGTGTGGTGAAGGGTTGGTCCTCAGTTAATGGTGCTAGTGAGAGGTGGTTTATGGACTGAGAATTTATAGGAGGAAGTTAGGTCACTGGAAGTGCACCCTCAAAGGGGATTGTGGGATCCTGGTCTCCTTCTTTCATGCATTAGCCACAAAGCGAATGGGCCTCCCTACCACATATTCCTGCCGTGATGTCCTGTGCTGCCACAGGTACAAAGCCACAGAACCATTTGGTTGTGAACTGAAACCAAAGTGAACCTTTCTCCTTTATAAGCTCACCACCCCCTCCTTTGCTATAGCAACACAAGGCTAACTGACACAGATCAGAACTGACCACCCAGGAGGGTGGGAGACCGGCTAACCCTGGGATGCGCGGCATGGTTGCAGTGGGCACTCCGGGAGCCTCGTGGGTACGCGCTTCTCCCCAGCACGCTGAGCTGTGTGGATGCAACGCAGAGTGAGTGGAGAGGGGGAGAGGCAGGCCGAATCGTAAATGGATGATGATAAACTCCCTGAGAAGCAGAGGATATTGGCACTAGCCCAAAGACTATGAGACTGGTGTGTTCCAGGCTTACCCTGGTGAGGAAGAAACTAAGGACAGCAGAAACCTGGAGAGCAACGATCAGGAGGCTTGAAATTCATGATGGCAGCAACGTGGTCTTGGGTCATGACACAGTGTGACTGTGGAGGGGGCTGAGTTAGGATGGAAAGTCGTCAAGGAACTTGGAAGACTGGGAGGCTCCTGGTGGGTTTTCTAACCGCCAAGTGTCTTAAGGTATGAGCAAGGCTTTAAGGTGTGAGCAAAGGGTTAGATAAAGTGACAACGGGGGTGGGGGTGGTGGGGGTGGGGTCCCTTGAAACTAGAACAAGGAGGAGTCAAGTAGCCGGTGATGTGATCTGATTTGACGAGCACAGTGCTTCAGTGTCAGTGGATGTAGAGAGCAGGTAAGCCACTGACAGAAAGGAGCACAAGGCCCTCTGAGGCCAAGGCACAAAAGAAGCAGAGGGAGCGGTTAGCTATAGAGAGCGCCTGGCTTCTGTTGGAGAAGGAAAACAAAGGGAACGGCCTCATTAATGACAAGTGTGGGATCCTCTGGCAGACTGGGCAGGTGTGGGACGCCGGGCTGTTCGGAACTGCGAGGAAGCGGGAAGCTGTTTGCCTGCGTCCCTGATGGAGATCCTGGCAAGGACCACCCTTAAAGCAGCTTTAGGAGGCTAACGTGTGGGCTCTGTGAGAGAAAGGGCAACAGGGATGGTTCTTCCAAGGACTTCTTAGAACTCTGTCCCTTTGCAACCACAATCATACACAGTGATTCTCTGACAAACAATAAGAAAAGGCATCAGTGTGCTCAGGTCTTTCTATCGGGATGTTAGATTAGGTAGAGTCTTTCTTCTCTTCAGTATTTGCCTCTTACAAGGGATCCGATGTGGTAGTTTACAAATTGTGCCAGTTCTTGTCATCTGAATTAGATACCGAGTACATCTTGTATAGTATTTGAATTACTAGAGCTTGCTAAGGAAAAAACACATTAAAAGCAATGACTGCAAATAACTTTTTGGCTAATGATATTCTCCTGAGTGTTTTTAATGTGTTTTCACAGGATATCCCACATTAAAGCTAATGATTTTCTGGCCTGAATGCATCTCCGTCCAGTATATCCACTACAGACTGAATTACGGTTTTCTGGCTAGGTCCAAATTTCTCAGGCTTTTCCAGGATATGTCCTTTGGAAAATTTTCCAGAGCTTTTGCAGAGAGTTCTTATGTGCCTCAATGCATAGCTAACTGGCTGTCCTGTATGTTCCTGCTATCTCCGCTGATGCCCCAGTGGCTGTTAGAGGCCAAGTTATTCTACATCTCCCTTTTGGTTATTAAATTTATTTTCACTAGTAAAAAGAACAGTTATTCTTACCCCCATCATCTACCTTATTCCTAGCAGAACATCTTTACAATTCAGCCTCTTGATCCTGTAAATGAAGACATTTTCTCAAATGGTTTTTAAAAAAAAAAAATTCATCAATCTGGCTAGGACAAGATGGTACACAACTGTAATCCCAGCGCTCAGGAGCGTGAGGCAGGAAAATTGTGAGGCTGGGCTGGGCTATAAAGCGAGACCATATCTCAACAAGAAGGAAGCCCACTGGTCTGTTACTGACTAAACCAACTGAACAACATACGATCTGGGGTTTTTGTTTTGTTTGTTTGGTTGGATTTTAAATTCGCTACCGTACCTTGCTTTAAGGAAGGTGTACTGATATCCTTCCAAGTTATGGGCCCAGCTCTGGCTTAGCTAACCAGACAATCTCTGGTTTGAGCAAAAGTGTAGATGTCATTACTTGTTATCAATTCTTAAGTGGATGGGTGTGTGATTAGTATTTCAAAGAACCTCTCGACCTCCCAGCATTTTAAGATTCTGATCTGGGTTTTGAGTATGAAATACTTAGAGCGAGCAGCACAGAACCGGATTAAACTCTTGAGCGGGACCTCCACGATCTTGAACAATTTACTGAACCTCATCAGGCTTCAGTTTTATCATTAGAAGTATGAGAGAATTGCACTGGAACCGAAGGGTTATTCTGAATATCAAGGGGCCATAAGGATTATAAGTCCTAGTTCATTTCCTCTCCCGCTGCACCACACTGAGCTGTAAGCCACTTACAAATGAGACTGTAACTTTAAATGTCCTTCTAAATCAGTGGGGGCTTCGGAGGCAGATCTGCTCCTGCTGACCACCTCCCCCTTTCCCATGCCTTTTGAGCCTTCTGTGAGGACTTTTGGATCAAAACCCCCACCTCGCTGTGGTGAAGACTTCTCAGCCTGCGAAAACGCAAAGAGCCACTGAACTGCACGCTCTCTAGGTGAGTGTGTCGCACGTGTGTTGTGCATTCATAAAGCGAAGTCAGAATTCTTCTGTCTGCAGAAGATAAGACCAACTCACGCGAAAAACGAACGTTAGTAACCCACACCGCTGCAAACTCCATCCCAGGTGACCAGGAATGACTGGACAGGGTCTCACACATGAGGTCTTCTCAGCTCCAGTTCCTCTGAATGGCTTTTCTTTTAGGAACACTTGTTCCTCAGATGGCCTCTGGTGGTGTCTGCATTGTCACCAAGTTACCACCACACACAGAAGCAGCTCTTTCCACATAGTTCCAACAGAAGCCGAGGACTGAGAGTCACTGGCTTGGTCACCTGGCGAGTCACAGTGGGAAGCACTCATTTAATGCTTCCTGTGTGCCATCCCTATTCTTAAACTTAGGGCTGAGGAGATTCAGGATAAACTGCTTCTGAAACATGACACCTTCCGAGCTTGTATACTTTAAGCTGAAGGAACCCAAGGAACCAGAAGCAGCATGAAGGTCGGAATGACCTTTCCTCCACTCTTTGAAGCTGGTCGTTAGCTGATTATCCTGTTGCAAAAGGTAAGGGTAGACTTGGAAGAATCCAGACAGACAGGCCTTGTGGCATTCCCCTGCGTCATCTCAGACCCTTACCTATTGTCTTGCTTCCACACAGCTACCCACATTTCAGCAAGCTACTTAACAACAACATAAAACAAGACTCAGGTCTGACTGTCTCTTCCTTAGGGAGGCTTTTGTGTGCTATGCAACTCATATTCACATGCACTTTTATTAATTAGTCTTCTGGTAGAGGAGCTCCAGCCAAATATTGGTAAAAGAAAAGAAAAAAAAAATTGTTTTATACCAACACCTTTAGGAGGGGAAGAAACTGAGGCACCCAGAGGTTGGGTCACATAGTAGTACCCTGGCTGGGATTTAAGATTCACGTAGTTCGGTTAGTTTATGGTCTTGGCCTCAGAAGGTATGCTGCTGTTTCTTGAACCTCAGGAAAGGACTGCTCAGGTTAGCTGTTTCTGGAGCAGATTCAGTATCTGTAGCTGTATTTTTCCCTGAAATCTGTGTTCTGGACCCTCAGGGACAGACTTTATGTGTCGGGGAAAGGTGCCGCACATTTATATAACACTGATAGAAAATGTATGCCAGATTTATACATATCACCTCAAATATTAATGACTCCTAGATGCAGATTTGTGGCCACCTTCAGCTTCAGACACTACAGCTATTTCTTCAGTATATTCTTGGTAGCACATCACTCTGACCACAGTCATTTGGAAAACAAGCTTCAGAGTTTGTCAGGAATACTCTGAGTCAGGCTTCTGGGCCCTACAGCCGACAGCACCACGGGAAGACACTGGCCTATCTTAAAGTCATTCGGAGCCAGCTACGAGAAGGGACCCCGCAGTAACTATTGGTGACTCACCAGCCACCGAAAGAGTAAAAGGAGGCCTCAAAATTATCTCTAGGATAAGTCTTAACAAATAAATATAATATGCCCATTGCTGTGGAACTCAAGGATTGAGTTTAACATGTACATGAATTTCAAAAAAATGGAAGAAAAGGTTTGGTATTTTTTCTGATACTGGAAACAAACCTACATGAATAAGTATTTCTAAGCTGACAATTCCTGATCATGTTGTTTTTTCAAAGTATGGTTCACGAGCACAAGCAATAGAATCACCCATGATGTTCTTTCTCCCCACCTCCCCCTTTGGTCTTTGAGACAGGGTCTCACTATGTAGCTCAGGCTGTCTTAGAATTCACAGTGTGGACCAGTCTGGCTTTGAACTCTGAGGGCCTCCTGAGTGCTGGGATTAAATGCATGCGGTACCATACCTGGCTCATCGTTAAACCATAATCCCATGCGGCCAGCCCAAGCATCTGTACCTGATAGCACACAAGCTATTCTTTCTTCTTTGCACGAAAGGTTTGAAAATGGTCGCTGTAGTAGCTGTAGGAAATCGACTAGGATGAAAAGAGGCCTTCAGCGTGTCAACACAGGACAGGGGCAGCATCCGTGAAGCAACCTCTGCTCTGAAACGCTCGCTCGTAAATCCTAGACACTGCTGCATCTCCAGGGGCTTTCATTCTGGGCTCTCCCCTCTTGTGTTTGCACCCGCTCCTTCTCATGTCAGAGGTGTGGGTGCCTGCTCTAGTGTGTTTCTTTGTTTTTGTGATGAAGACACTCACCCAAACCAGCTCTGGGAAGAAGGGGCTTATCTGACTCACACTTCCCCGATCATGAAGGGAAGTCAGGGCAGGAATGGAAGCGGACACCAGTGGAGAGTGCTGTTTACAGGCTTGTTCTCCATGGCTCACTTAACTGGCTTTTCCATAGAGCCCAGGACCACCCGGGGGTCCTACCTCCTACAGTGGGCTCAGCCCTCCTCCACCGAGCAGTAGTCACGAAGGTGCCCCCACAGACTTTCCTATAGGCCCATCTGAGGGAAGCATTGTCTCCACTGAGGTTCCATCTTCCCAGATGACTTTAGCTTGTGTCAAACTGACAACAAACTAACCAGCACAGTGCCTGTCTTCATTGTTAGCTCTAGAGAGCAGAAAGAAGAGTCCTAACTCTAAGCTTCTCTAAGGAGGGATACACGTGAAAAACTCACCTCCATCAGCGCTAAGCCACGACCAACCAACATTAGGGTTCATGCTAATGGAATAACTCATTAGCAGGAGCTAACTTCTACCGAGTGTTGTTTCTGAGGCTGTCTTCTGGCATGATTCCATTTTCTTCTCCTAGTTACCTTAGGGATGCCCAGGTGCTGGCAGGGTCTCCATTTCAGACAAATGGATTGAGATCCATTGTTTTGCAACTTGTCCCAGATCACAGAAGCGGAGGAGAGTTGAGGCTCAGGCAAGCCAGGTCTATCTCACGTGATAGCCTGTTCGTCTTAACCTTCTCCGTGTCTCAGGGAGAATCTATTCTCCACAAGATTGAAACCAGAAAGTCCAAAAATCACTGACTGAAGCAAGCCTAAGTTCATTGCGGACCTGGAAGGAACCTCCAGGACTTGCCACCCGTGAGCTCTAGCAGCTGTTCAGAGCCAGGCTTCTATGGCTCAGGCACTGGCCTTCTAAATTCAGAAACAGGAGTGTTGGTATTTTATAGGCTCATTTCATGGGATTACAAGCCTGCACTACCCTGCCTGTTTTTGTCCTTAGATTCTTAATGTTGTAAGGGCAAGTTAATTGCTGCTTTTGACCTGCCTTGTAAGCCTTTTTAGCTGGGCTAAGCAGAGAGAAGGATAGCATGCCTTAGAGAATCAGCCGCACGCCGCTGCCTGTGAAAGCACAGAACGACATCAACACACTTTCCCTCAAATTCAGGCAACCAGTTCAGGCCAGTCTCTGAACTAGTTTAATATAATATTAAAGGACATGTGGGCTCAGAAATCCACAGAGCAGGTGGTTACATGCATAACCCTTGCCATATAAGGTAATCTACCTGGCCCAAACCCAATTCCTATACTTAGCTTTTCCTGGGCTCAGTTTTCCAAGCATGGAGGTGCCACAAGGAAGGAGGCAGTAATCCAGTAACCCAGTAGTCACACCCTCATACACCGTGGTCGTGTCTTTCCACCCCCACCCCCACCCCCCCACACACACACAGAGAAACACAGAAGTCCCATTTGTGATTCTTCTGTTCCTAGCCTAGGTGACTTGGTGACAAGAATACACTGAAGTCTCATACACCTTACAATGCTAGTTTGGCTGTGATTAGGGAAGCCCAGGACCCTCAATCCAGGATGAGGTAGGGGACAGGAGGAGGAAGAAAGCTAGTCTCCTATAGAGAAATACAAGAGGGTGCCCCAAACACATGTGTTGAGCAGGCAATTTCCTCTGTCACCTGCTTGGAAATAGGCTTGATTCACTCCCACTCTGAGGTTCTCAGAGCCCAGAATGTTATGAAACTGAGCCTCCTGATGCATTTGGACTCTGTAACACCTAATCTAGCGCCTCTACCCCCGTCCAACATTTCCCGTGTTTATAATGAACAGTGATTGCTAAAGGACAGGAATTGCCTGTTTTAAAATTAAAAGGAGTTAGAAAGCCATGGCTTAATGGTTCCCTCCTGACTTTGTCTCTCTCTCTGTTTCTCAGCATGGGGAAAGCATGTCCCCATGCTGAGCTGACAATTAGGAAACCAGTGCTGGCTGCAGCTGCCTGTGCTCTCGCCTCAGTGAGGCCCAGCATGGAAAGCATGGGAAGGGGAGGCTTGAAGCTTGACTGGCCTGGGATTGGGCTAGCCATGCTGGTTTTGCTTTGGTTAGTGAATGCATGGATCAGAAACACTTGTAGGGCAGACTTGGATGTAGCATGGGTTCAGTGCCAGATCCAGCACAAATTGAAAGTGTATCACAATTTGAACATTTCCAGAGGGCGGATGTTGCCCCGCTCTTAGGCCTGGATTAACCCAATTCTCAGTAAATCTGCTTCAACAGCATCAGTTGTAATAATGAAAATTAAATGCATAGGTCTTGTAAACATATGATTTTTTTTTTTAAGACAAAATCTTACTCTAGGCTGTCTGTAGATGTTTGGTCCTACTTTACACCCCTCCCTGCTGGAATTACAGGTGTATACATATATGAGGCTTCGCATTGTTAAGTTAGGGTTGAGCTCTGTTTATGATCCTGAGTCATGCATTGGGTGTTTGTGTGGCTATCCAAGCTCCTTCCAGGCTGCACATTATATCGAAATTTCTTCTAATGCCACCTTCAGTCGTAGCGAGTACTTGAAGTATCTTGCATTCCTACACATCACTTCAACTCGTTCAGTTTCATCTGAATCTTACCAGAGACAGAGACAAGATGACCGTTATCCATAAGGGGTGCTGACACAGATACCTCAACCACACAAGGTGACAGAGCCAAGCAGCAGCCGGGTTAGGAGCAGGCAGCCGGGCCCTGGGCTTCTGCGGGTGTTGTCTGTCTACCACGCTGCTGTCTGTTTCGTTTGGAGACACACTGTATAATCCGGACTGGCCTGAAACTCAATTCTCCTGCCTCAGCCTCCCCACTGCTGGAATTTATAGACATGTCTGCCGACACCTGACTTTTGATTCATTTTCTCAAGCCCGGATTTCTCAGTTGTGCAGAAGTAGGTCACCTTTTATTTCTTGTTATGTTGACCCAGTTACATTCCTTTCTGTAGATTTAGCCATCTTCCAGGATGTAGAAAGCAAATTCTTTATGTAACCAAGGCCTTGAAAACAAAAGTTCTAAGCAAAATCGATGCTTCTTTGAAGTGGGGAAGCAAGGAAAATGAATACTTTCCCTGTGCCAAGTGCTCACCTGAGGCAAGGCACCAACACACTTAAAGGGTCGGATTTTAGCAACTCAGTCCATTTTTGTTGTCACATAAAATAAAGCCTTTCTTAGGACCTCCCCTTACTCCTCCTTAGACCTGCTATCTCCAACTTCTTTCTCTCCCATCCTTGCCCAGCAGCCGTGGAGAGAGTTGACATTTCCTCACCACCACCACCCCCACCCCCACGCCCGTTTTTCATTCTTCTCTAATCTGGGAGTTTGGAATATGATCACCCTTGGTCCTGAACAAGTTTTTAAAGATTTATTTTAATCTCTTAGAATTATGAGTAGGAATGTGAGCACATGTGGGGATCTGTGCACTGAGTGCGGGTGCATGTGGGGGGTACGTTCAGTGGAGTGCAGGTGACGGGGCACACGGGGGGCATGTGCACTGAGTGCGGGTGCATGTGGGGGGTACGTTCAGTGGAGTGCAGGTGACGGGGCACACGGGGGGCATGTGCACTGGAGTGTGGGTGCATGTGGGGGGTACGTTCAGTGGAGTGCAGGTGACGGGGCACGCGGGGGGCATGTGCACTGAGTGCGGGTGCATGTTAGTGCAGGTACCTATGGAGCCCAGAAGTGTCAGGTCTTCTGGAGCTGTAGTTACGGTGACTTGTGAGGTACCTGACACGGGTGGTGGGACTCAGAATCAGGTACCATGCAAACAGTAAGCACCCGTCACCACCGAGAGCCCTCTCTAGCCCTATAGGCGGTCTTTGGACAGATTTTATCCTTTCTCTCTTTAGCAAGGCTTGGTATACGACGTGGCCTCAGAAAGTCTCTCTAAATTGCTTACAGAGTGGGTCGGTGCCCTCCTCACGGTGTGGGCCAGTGGGTGTCAGTGAGACACCGACGGCTAGAGCAACGGCTAAGCGCTGGGCGGGAGAAATGCCGGCCCCGCTTTTACAGGGACTATAAGCACAGAGGAGGACAGTGGGAGAGGGGACCGAATGCAAACAAACTATAACGATGTGCGTACACAAAAACGTCACAATGAAATCCGTCACTTTGCATGTTGACCTAAAAGAATTAATTTTTAAAATGAGTTTTTTTTTTAAAAAAAAAAAAATAGGGAAGAAATGTTTAAAATTTTTCATCCCACCAGTATATTAGCTTATTTCACGTCAGAAAATGTCCTTGGCTCTAAGAATATAAAAATAAGCACAATTAGAATTAATCTGCGGCTTCATTTGTGGGTATAAAACTCTGACAATCACTGTGCGGATATCCCAGGTGATGGGCTGTTCCCAGCAGAGCCCTTTACCCTGGGGACTCGTTCCAAACACTTACTGACACCCCACGCTGCAAACAGTGACGAACTCTGTGTGGTTTTGAACTCTGGTTTTGCCTATACATACATCCCTATAGTAAAGTTCAATTTATAAATTAGGGACAGTAAGAGATTCATAGTAACTATCATAAGAATTGTAACAAAACACTGTGGTAAAATTATAAAATAAGGGTTACTGGGTTAAAAAAACAAAACATAGTCTATTGTTGAGACAATTACTAAGTGACTAACAGGCAAGACGCATACATAGAATGGGTACAATGAAATGGTGCAAAGACTGTATCACATTAAGAGTGGCACACAATTTAAAACTTACAAACTGTCTATATCTGGAGTCTCCCATTCAATATTTTTGGGTGGTGGTTAACCATGGGTAACTGAAATTGCTGAAGGTGAAACCATAGGTAAGTGGTATCTGCCATAGACGGTATAACATATAACATATACCAGGGCATATTTTCATAATTGCTATGTTTACGTTATGTATTATACAAACACGCATTTATAATAACATATACCCTGTGACAAAATATATAGCATGCAAGATGTTATTAGGTTTCAGAAAGCAGGGGAGGAGGATAGATGGGTGTTCAGGATAAAATGATCAGAGAAGTCCTTACCAATTGGCTGTGACATATAACTAAAGAGCAAAGGAACTAAGGAATAACACGTGCTGGACACCTAGGAGCTGATCATCCCAGACAATTCCAGATCTTTAAGGTATGGGAGCACCGACCCCATTCTCTGCATCTGTCCTACTTTTCATCTTGCTTCTTGTCATAGTTGTGTCTTGGAATAGCTTCTATGTTTCCGCAGCTCACAAACTAAATTCCCCTGCTCCTGTGTCTCTCCTGTCCGCCAGCCTCACTTACCTGTCTACTTCCAACTGCATGCGTGTGTGTATTGATGTGGCCACACAAGCCCATGCTTCTCCACACTCCTGTGGATCCCCTAGGACCCGCCTTTTGGTAGATAGCACCAAACCATTGCTTGAGCGTCTCTCCTCATATCCATGGAGTGAGTCACCAGTTGTCTCTGTCCACCGAGTGGTAGGTGCCTCCTGCAGCCTGCCTGAGCCCTCTTCACTCTCTTGCCTAGTCCAACAGTCGTCCCTGCCTGTGCAGCACCTCTCTGCCTTCCCTGCTGAAGCTAGGGTTCCCAGTGATCTTCTGCACAAAGGAGAGCTGTGTGGGAGCAGTGGAAAGAGAGGGTAGAGATGTGCTTTCCTCCCAGTCAGGCAGCCTTGTCTGTCCCTTGGTAAAAAGGGACAGTTGAGAGAATCTGAATAGTGTGCTTTTGGATTGCAAGGCCAGAGTGAAGAAACACCCAAAGACAGCCGGCGTCCCGCCAGCACTTACAGCCAGAGCACTATTTTCCAGTACAAAGAACACCCCTCCCTCCTACAATGCAAATTCCAGTGTCCCTTGGTTACAGAAAGCCTGCTCCTGTCTGGTTTGGGGTGGTAGCTTTCTGAGCACCATGCTACTCAGAGCACCATACACTGCTGCATCCATGGGCGCTCCACCAGCTGAAAAGGAAGTGGACTAGGTATAGAACGTGGGTATGCCGACCTTTTATTTTTACCAGAGAGAAAGCTCACAGGTTATCTACTTCGACCCCACTGTAGAGAGTGATCTAAAACAACCACAGCTAATGACAGCAGTTTGCTTAGAGCCTCTCATGGCCTTCTAACGGCCTTGGCGGTGCTACACTCTGTGGACACCCCCACATGGCCTGGCTGCTGCGCTCTCTGACACCCTCTCCCACTCTCATCCCCTTACCCTTTCCAGCTACACTAGGCATGTTTCCATTTCTCAGCTATGTGCCCCTCATACCCAGTTGTCTTTCTCTGCCTCTTCCACACATACTTAGAAACTGTTCTCCCTTTAGAGCACAACTGAAATGTCTCATTATCACGTGGCTTGGTATGTTCTTCCGTTGCTACAACACAAGGCTTGATGCTAAGTATTATATAATGAAAAGAAAGTTGGGGCTGGAGAGATAGCTAAGCAGTTGAGGGCCCTTGACGCTCTTGCAGAGAACCAGGATTAGGTTCCCAATGCCCACGTGGCATCTTTGTCTGTTTGTTCGAGACAGGGTCTCTCTGTTGTAACTCTGGCTGTCCTGGAACTCACTCTGTAGACCAGGCTGGCCTCGAACTCACAGAGATCTGCTTGCCTCTGCCTCTCAAGTGCTGGGGTTAAAGGTGTGGGGCACCACCACCTGGCTCCCCCACATCTGTAATGCCTGTCCCAGGGGATCTGATGACCCCCGGTGACCTTTGTGGGCACCAGATACACATGTGGTGCATATATGTACATTTAGGCAATACATCACATACTGAAAATAATGTTTTACAAGCTAAAAAAATCACTTAAAAAGAAAAGAAACTTATTTGCATTGTGAGGACGGTGGATAGCTAGAAAGTCTGAACCGCGTAGCGCCAGCATCTGGCAAGGGTCTCTGGGTGGTGCCACAATATGACAGATGTATCACATGGGAAGAGAAGAATTGGGCGGACAGAGTGTAGCTCGTTTGTTTATGACAACCTGATATCATGGGAATTAGCCTAGCCCTAGAGACCAGCATGGGTCCTTCACAAGGGTGGTCATGACCCAGTCACTTCCCGCTAAGCTTATCTCACCATCATAACCTTTCAGTGCTGTCACATTGGAGACCAGGCTTTTAGAATACAAGCCTTCAGGAGACCGCTCAGACCTAAACCACAGCACTGGGGAATCCTTCCCCACTCCTGACTCTGGTTAACTCTCTCTATCTTGTGCCCAGTTTACACTCTTTAATCCCGAGTTCAAACTACACTGCCTTCTTTGGCGGATGATGCTGGCCAGTGCCAGTCAGCCAGCTTAGCTGAAGGTCTCGTTCAGCTGCTGTGTGCCGCCGCCTGACTACAGCCAGACAGGGGAAGCCCTCGCTCCTCAGCAGTTGGCTGCTTTGCTTGGATTTTGGTGTAAATATCCAGGTGTTTCTCAAGTGCTTGCCACATGAAGATTGGAACTGCCGTTCTTGTCAGTTGGGTGACGTGTTCTATGATCAACTCAGAAACCAACAGTAGATGTCTAAACTGAACCATTGGAAAAAATACAAGAGATTCTAAAAGAGGCTGGGTGAGATACGATGATGGAAAGATGACATAATCTCGTGACCATATGTTGGCCTCGTTTGTGGCCTTCACTTTACCCAGTCCTGTTCAGTAGAGCACCGACTTCATGAGCCACTTGGTATATTGCAAACCTGTATCTTTCTTACAGCATACCACGGTATACTGAGCTCTCCCTGAATCAGGACAGTGAAGACAGCGCGGTCAGAAATCTGCAAATCTAAAATTCATTTCCCCCTCCTGAGGTTGCCATCTGCAGCAACAAACACTTTTCTGTGGAGTTGGTTGAGGTGGCTACCCAGGATATTTTGTGCCTTATATAATAATGTCTATGAAGTAGAGGATAGGTTCGCCAGGCTTCTGGCTTTTTAGGTGTGTGGCTTCTTTGCTTCAGGAAACGTGTGCTTTTGCCGGGGTACAGGGAGGACCTAAGATGCCGAAGGAAGTAGGTTTGACTTACTGAAGATACCCTTGGCACCCGAGAGGGGTCATCTGGGATCACAAAAGAATAATGAGCGGTTCTGCCAGCTTCTGGATCTGCTAAACTACAGCGAGGTTTTTGTGCCTGACGTCTGTGTTCTCCTTTTAAAAAAAGAGAAAAGAGCAACACCAATGCCTAATTATGGACTCTCATTGCCTTCCCAGGCTCCATTCTGGTGGGGGTGACCCAAGGCTGACTTAGATTTTCTCAGTGATTCAAAGGAGAATTGAGCATTATTAAGGGAAAACAGCTTTAAATCTTAGACTCTGAAATTGTTCATTAAATGTGAGCAGAGCACAGAGTCTCCTGACGAGTTTGCCTGCTGTCTTTTGAAAACTATCGTTACACCCTTCACTGGCTGCTTGGAATAGCAGTGATGCTGGCCCTTTAAGTGACTTCTATGTCAGTGGCCATAGGTCAGACTCTTGCCTAATCCCCCATGCAATTCAGACTTACCAGAGGGGGATTAGGCAAGAGTCTGACCTATGGCCACTGACATAGAAGTCACTTAAAGGGCCAGCATCACTGCTAATTTTACCTTACGTGTGAAATATTAGGTCTCATAGCTCTGTGGTCTACTGTCTTTAATAGTTGTAGGTAAGTAAGTTTCCCAACTGTCTCGGGCAAACTGTATCTTCTGTCTGCCAGGTAAAACGGTTTCTAATTAGTAGGACGACAGAAATCAGAAACCAGTGCTCAGTTTGATGCAATGTTTCTCAACCAAGGTGTCAAGTTCTATGAAAAGACAATAGGATTCTAAGAATCTTCCTTAGTGTGCTTGATGTGTTTCTAACGTTTGCTCTGTATTTTTTCTTCTATGCATTTCTACTTTTGCCTGGGGAGTGTCATGCAAGGCTTGACTTTGAATCCATCACCAGCTGATTCTTCCACCTTTCTGTATCCCCGAGAGCATTCCAATGGGAGGTATATAAGCTGTACGCAGGACATTGTTGTTGTTGTTGTTCAGGTAAGATAGGCTGAAAAGTAGATGTTATATTTTCACTTGAATAATTGCATTCAAGATGAAAGAACCAGAGGTTTATGGAATTCTCATCAACAGTCAGGTCAGGCAACCAGGATTTCATTTGCTCACACCCAATTACATATTCATTCAGACTTTCTTAATTAAATGTCAGTCATGCTACCAAAACAGAAACCAGGAGCAATCCAGCTTGAATAGTAGGAAATAAACCAAGGATTTTCAAGAAGCCACCAAATCTGATTTTGTGTAATCTACTATAAATATCACTTTTGAACGTAATAATATAACTTTGTTCTATTTACTTTCTTAGAAGGTGCAGGGGGGTAGAAAAGGGTTGGTCTATAATATCAGATAGATTCTAGTCTAAATCAGTCACTCAGTAAAAATGGGCATGTTTTGGGGCTAGACTTATGGATGTCTATGGATGTCTTAACAGTTCAGCAGTTAAGAACACTTGCTGTTCTTGCAGAGGACCTAAGTTCGATTTTCAGCACCCATCTGGTGGTTCACAATCATTCATAACTCCAGTTCTAGAGGATCCAGTGCCCTCTTCTGACCTTCAGGCACACCAAGCATGTACACCCAGCGTGTACATGGTACATATACATACACGCAAGGCAAAACACTCACACATGCAATAAAACGAACAAATCTAATTTTTAAAATGTTTCAGTGGACTAGATTGCTAACCCTGCTCAGTGTTCACTGCAGTAGCGACAAGCAGGCTTGGTGCAGGTTTGTGTTTGTGGAAGGATGTGGCCTCGCTTGGCTTCCTAGCCATTTCCACAGTAACTGCATTGTCTCCTGTCTCTTACCCTACCTCCTCCCCAAGTCTTGCCCCTTGCAATATCATTTTGGAGATCTGGCCCTCAGTTTCTCCATATTAAAGAATCCACACTGTTCCACATCATTCATTCTAGGCTTTCCAAAAGTATAAATAAATAAGGGATGGGAAGTCGGCTCGGCAGTTAAGTCAGCTTCCAGCTCTTTCCGAGGACCCCAGTTTGGTTGCTGGCATCCGCGAAAGCTGGTTCACAACTACCTGTAACTCCAGCTCTAGGGGACCCAACCCATTTTTCTGGCCTCTTCAGGTACTGGCACACATGTGGCATTCACTCCCATTGACACACATACACACACACACACACAATAATAAAAATAAATCTTAAAAAAATGTAAGTAAACAAATTATTCCAATTTGGAAGAGGATATTAGTACCAAACTTATAATTATCTTTGATATGTAAATTGACAACACGCACCAAGCCATAAGCTGGGTCTGTTTGTCATGTGATCGATAAATTATTCCAAGAGCAAGTTAATTATAAAATTCAGAAAGCGTTACAATTTCTTGCATTTGTCTTAAAAGAGCAATAAAATTCAATACCCTGCAGTTTTGAAATGAGTACATGGAATGATGTAAATATTTATTGGAATAAGCGTAGAGCAGAGAGACACTGTGCTCTGTCTGCTAGTGGGCGGTGACATAGCTATGGATCATTGTTTGCATGAAGCATTTAATAATCCCATCTGTTGGAAATGCATTTTTGGAGGTACTTTGAAACTGCTATAAACTACCTAGGAATTGGCAGGAAGGCAATCCCGGAGAGATGCAAGACTCCGAAGCAAACCGAGAAATCCAATATAAATCAATATGTAATTATAAAGTTCCATCTTTGGCCACGGCTCCTTAAATATATTTATTTAAGCACAATACAGATCCGTAGCACCAGAGTCTGGGAATGTCGAGCTCCTTGCTAACCTGAGATTCGAATCTTGGAAGAGGAGGGGAGAACACCACTTAGTTGGCCCGAAAAGTCTACAGGAAGTGTGAGGATGCTGCAGCCTGTCCTTCATCCTCTAGCCACCCGTTCTCTGTCTCCCCTGTCCCCCACCTCTTCTGTTCTGCAGCTCAGGCTCTCTCTCTCCCTGCCCACTAATGCAGAGGGAGGGCGCTGTGAGAACGGTCGCTCACGGCTAGGCGTACAGCTGGAGCTGTCAGAGACGTTCAGTGGATCATTGCCTTCCACCCGTCTCTTTTGGGTGAGATTCTTTACGTAACTCTGTCTTTACGTAAAACTAGATGAAGAGATCGGGAGAATGCCTAACCAAAACGAGCTGTTTTCAACGAAAGGAGTCAGGGTTTTGTTTTCCGGGGACTGTGGACCACTGCCCTTCCTCTCGCAGCATGGCTAGTTACATGTACCTGCTAAGTGAGTCATCTCAATGTGCCATCTCAGTGAGTGCATCTCACTGAGTTGTTCACCCTAATATTCCCACCGGTACCCTAAATGTGATTGCTTTCAGAGTTAGGGCCCCTACAGAGGAAATTAAGTTAAAATAAGGCTGTTAGTCTAACCGTATCCGAATCCGCTATGACTGCTTTTCTTCTGGGAGGGGAAATCAGAGACCTGGTGAGAGACACCAGGGGCTGTGCGTATAGGACAGCCATGTAAGGTCAGACAATACGATTCTGCTGTTTAAGCCAGTCCGGGTCCAGCTTCCCACAGCGGGATAGCAGAGGTCTGAGTCATGAGCCCACCGTGGGACAGTGGGGAGAACATAGGCAGGAACTCTAGGACATAGGGAGAAACCAGATCCGTGCAGAAAGAAAATTCACCAGAGGTGGGACCTATGCAGTAACGTGCTTCTGACCTTTCCCTGACAAAGGAAGATACGGCACCAGAGATGTGGCATGCAGAAAGGTATCAAACCGTAAGGCTCCCAGAACAGCGGTCACCATGCTGAGGATGCTAACCGGCTTTGGGTAGCTGGCCTGTGGTTGGGGTGAGAGGAGGTAGTACTGAGCTCAGCTAGGTTCGCTCGGATGCCCAGGTGGAGGTGGGCTTTGTGAGCACTCAGACTCAGCGGGCTTGAAGTAACAATTTTAGCTTCTTACAGTTAACTGCAATTTTTTTTCCGAATACTCGGTGCAGTTGTTAAAGTCCGTCCGTGTATTTGGTGACCTCAGTTCTAAATCTTTGACCTTTATAAAGTCACGAATGACCTAGTTTCAATATATCATAAAAGAAAAAAGGTCATAGTTTACAGACCCAATACATAAGCAGGCATACACGGATAGACCCTATACATAGGCAGGCATCTTTCAGATAAGTTCTTAAAAATACATAGCTTCTGCTTCTTTCTGCTTCTTTCTGTTGACTTAAGTCCTACTCATGACTATTACTGGGTAGGAATAAAGGGTATCAATACATAATTTAAGTATTGCATAATCCAGTTGGAATTACAGTGGATTCTCAGTCATAGAAAGCTGGGAGTGTGCCTCTCAGGGATGAGAAAGCCACACCTTGGAGTTATATTTGGGTTCAGTGTTCTCCCATTCTCTTTGCGAATCGCCATTCATTTCCCTCCCCCATTGATCGTAACGTGTTTCCAGATTTTCACAAGTCCCTTCTGAGCTCTCTCTTCATTGGTCTGCATCCCTGCGCCTCATCATTGGACTTAATGACTGTTGCTGACAAAGCATCCGGCCGGCCGCTAAGGACAGTGCAGCCTGCCAGCTCCTAGTCATCATGCCCCTGAGTTGTCTTTTTCTTCCACTGAAATTTAAAATAAGCTTGTCAGCCTTTTGGAAAAACCTTTTTGACTGAGCTCCAGCTTATCTATTGACTGACTAAGGGAAAGCTGTCACCTGTTGTATGATGCTTCTTTCCTTCCCTGAGAATAGGACACCTCAATATTAGTTCTAGGCTTTCTTTTATAGAAAAAAAAAAGTAAACATTTAAAACACTTCAATATACACAGTATTCAAATCCTCAAACATTTAGAGAAGGATTTCCACCGCAAGAAATGTGCTGGGACAGATTTTAAAATGTGTGATTCCTCTAGCTAAAAAAACTCATAATCTACTAGAAGGAAATACGGTAGATGTGTACACTGTTTAATATGAAATCGGCCATGGAAAATAGTGTTCTGTATATAATGTACTTCCTGGAACGTGTCTTAGTTTCTTTTCTATCGCTGCAATAAAATAGCCAACAAAAGTAACTTAAGGGACGGAAGGTCTGTTGCGCTTACAATTCTAGGTCATAGTCCATGATGGCAGGGAATCACAGGGACAGGAGCTTCCACCCACAGTCAAGAGTGGAGAGCAATGAGTGCATGCATATCGGTGCTCAGCTTACTCTCTCTACACTTACACAGTCTCAGATCCCTGCACAGGGGATGGCGCCACCCACAGTGGGCAAAGCTTGCCCCCTCATTTAGGCAGAGGCCTATCTCCCAGGTGGTTATCACTAACCATTACAAGAAGGCGTATTAATTTTGGCCTGAATGACTTGGCGTAGAGAACTATGGAGAGTACTGGTTTTAATATGCCTATGACTCTGTAGTATGTGTCTCATCTTTTACATGAGGTGTAGAGAATACCGGTCGGTTGTGTTCTCATAGTTCAATAGGTAAGTCAGAGTGGAATTTGCTGTTTATATTGTTGTGTGGTCATATAGAAGTGAGATTATTCCAAACAAAAAATCCAAAATGCTCCAGAAATCTGAAAGTTCTTGAATACTATTTGATACCGCATGTAGAAAATTCTATACCTGCCAGGTGGTGGTGGCTCAGGCCTTTAGTCCCTGCACTCGGGAGGCAGAGGCAGGCGGATCTCTGTGAGTTCGAGGCCAGCCCGGTCTACAGAGTGAGTTCCGGGACAGCCAGAGTCACGACAGAGAGACCCTGTCTCGAAAAAAAAAAAAAAAAACAAAAAACAAAAAAGAAAAAATCTACACCTAACCTTACATGATAGAATCAAAAAATGTAGCTGTACTAAAAAACAGTGTTCCAACTCAACCTTCAGGCTATATGGTGAATTTCATGCTCAGACTTGAAAGCTATCTCATTATGCCTCTGAAAACATTCCAAAATTAAAAAAAAAATCCACAATGTAAACTCTTCTGGCTGTGAGCATTTTGGATAAGGAGCATTTCACCCACATTAATGGCATTTTACATACTTTTTTGGGTGCCGACCTGCAGGGTATGCATTGAGCAAGGTTTAAACCCAGCCCTCATTCATAGCCGGCACATCTCACGCACTCTATGTCCTCACGGTACTCATCTACTGGGCATTAAAACTGAGTACAGTAACCGGTTATATAATCCGCCGTGATCTCTAAGGGACAGAAATGTTCACACAACACTCTGACGTTCCCAAACCTAGATTTGTTGGTTTATATAAATTCTGATTGGTAATCCACATCTTAATTAGCTGTCTCTAAAACACTGTGATATTTTGGGTTTTCAGAGGGTAATCCCATATACAGAAAGATCAAACGGAAACAGTGAGGAACGTGGAGAGCCTTCTCTCAGCCGAGCACAGTCTAGAAAGCAGGTTTGTAATCTTGAGCGTCAAGAGGCTTCAGGGGAGTTTACAGACGTCTGCCTCTTTGTGTGGAGCAGAAATTCAAAACTGGGGCTGGATAAATTGAACAGCGTCTTCTTGGATCTTTCATTTATTTTTCCTTTTATTACCTCCAAGGGTCATTATTAGGGACTGAAAGGAATATTGTTGTTGATTTTTAACTCTAAGTACATTTTGCGTTTCTGATCATTTCTAGCGGTCCCCTCCCACGTGTGTTGTGTGCTCACGTGTGAGCCAGAATGTTTGCCTGTTGAGTACCCCAAATCTTGTGTGTGGTTTGGCGTTTCTCTCCTTTTGTGAAAGACCATTGCTTTTACCGGGAGGAAAACCAATGGCCTATCAGAAATGTTAACTGGGAGTTGCCTGAGCCGCAGCAGCCGATCTGGGAAGAAGCAATGAGAAATAGCAGAGCCATAGAATACCCTTCAAAACTGGCGGCCAGGCAGGGAGCCCTTCTAAATACTTGCAGAGAAGTGGATCCCCACTTCCAGTGTCATAGGAGAGCTGACTTCACATTTTGTGAAGCTTGAAATGTAAAATCAGACATCTAAAAGGGCTTAGAAGTGGTAGGAAAGACACAAAAGAAGCCATGATGTCATTTTGACTATTTTAAAAACCCTATCCTGATTTTTTTTCCAAAGGAAGAACAGAAAAGAAAAGTTTAGCGTACCGAAATACTCCTCGCGGGGTTTTTATGGAGAGTGGATACTCATTAAACACCTTGGGAGAAGCATGGAAGAGTGGGCTGCGGGGCGCCTGAGTGGGAAAAGCGGCAGACGAGTCACGCTCGTGGACACTTAATGGTCTGGGGTGGCTTGCAACCGCACTGTTTCCAGACGCCTCGAGATCTTGCCCTCCCTGGTGGCGCACGCTCTCACCAGCTCCAGCGTAGGCATTTGACCAAGCAGCAGTTCTCCTGGTGGGAAAACTGGGGCTTGTAAAGGTGAAATAAGTCATCCAAGGGTATACACCTTAGTGAGCCTGGGAGTCAGAGTGACCGCAATTCACATGCTACTTTTGTCATCCTGGGCTGGACGCCTTTGGCCAAATCTGCTCAGAGGCTCTGTTTGCTGCTCAGTAAGATGAGAAAGTAATACGCCTGCCTACGCCACTGACTGCGGCCACCGCGAGCACCCCTATGCGTTTACCCTATTGGTGTAGGCCCTTTAGGATGACACCAGGCAGTGTAGCCTCCAGGCGCGAGAATCCATGGTGCTCTGGTCATTGCCAGCACTAAAGGGCCTAATACTGTTCAGATTTTATCAGTCTGGCAGGGTTACCCTGCCTTGTCATTATAAGGTTATGTCAGTGTCTCCTTACGTAATTGCATATTCTTCCTAAGCATAATCTGTACTGGCTATACCGTATTTTATATGGCTATATCATAATTTATATAAATATTCCTTATCTCTCCATAAATACTAAATCTTAGTGTCATCTCATCCTATCAGAATGATAGAAACTAATGGCTGAACTCGGGTATAAATTTTTTTCCATATTATCTTATTCTGGGACAAACTCCCAGGAATGGAATTATTTGATAAAAGCATACCGGAAAAAGAAAATTTTTGTCTGTGGGAGTTTGCGGCTTGTGATAGACGAGAACGGAAGAGTGTTGGGAAAGGGGAAGTTTGCCTTCCTCTTTTCTGTCAGTTTGTAGAATCTGAAACGGTAGCAGCAGTGTGGGCAGAGGTGAAGGGTCAGGCACTGGCCAGGGTCCGGATCCAGGGCCTCTTATTTTCTTCCTAGTTCCACGGACAGCTCTGAAGACGAAGTACAGCCCTGACATGAGCCCTCCTTGGTGGAAGAAGGCTTGCCAGGGTCGCAGCATACATTATTGAGCTCTCACTGGAAGTTGCATGAAGAGAGGCTTTGGGTTTGGTTTCCCCTTCCACAGACTTTACTGAGTTCTTATTTTCCTAAGTGACTTACTTGTACCACCTCATCTCCACCAGCAGCGTGAGAAGGGAGAGTCCTGTAAGCTGCCACTTCAGCTTACAGGTGCCGGGACCAAAGCGCTATAGTTAGTCAGTAGCAACACCGAGACTGGGATCCAGACGGTTTATCTCGGGTAGCCGATTCTGCTCCCGGGAAAGATCCGTGCTTGAGTGATATAAGGAACAGGTATGGGCAGAATCTGGGGGCGACAGAGACGCGCAGGGATGGAGGTAGACAAGGAGGGCTGCTCAGGCTTAGGCCGTTTAAAACATCTCTTCGCACGTGTCTTTAGTGGTCTTGTTTCCCACCATCCTTATCCGCGAAGCACGACGTGAGATCCCTGGCTGTGTTCCTGGCACACACTTCCTCCTTCAGGTTCAGTACAGGATTATGAAAAGGCTTCTCCTGGGTAGAGGACATGGTCAACCCGAGATCCCCAGAGAGCTGCCTTCTCTGCGGTTGTGTGAAGCGGGAAGCCAGCATCAGGGCCGCGGCAGCGCGGCCACGGTAGCGCACTGAGATGAATGGAACCTTCTGTGCCTGGTGCAAAGAAAAGCATTTCAAATCTGTTTTTGTAACACTGTCCTGAACTCTAGGAAGGTGCAGTAGGAGACAGCCAGCAGCCAGATGCCGTAACCAGACAGCTGAACTCTTTGCTGCTAAATGTCAGGGTCAAGAGGTGAGAAACAGGAGTGCTCATTTTGTAATAACCTGTGTGTCTGTGATACAAAACAACCCCACAGCAAGGTCAGAGCCCCAAAGCTGTTAAGGCAGCAAGAGCTTAGGGGATTTTTCCATTCAGCCTTGTGGTGTAAAGTCTCACTAAACAATTTGATTTGTAAGGTCCCCGAATCAAATCTGTGAAGTTTAAGACATGTTTACATTCACATCAGGACTTACTTATCAATTATTTATGTCACAAAAATCCTTACAGGATTATTGCTCTGCGCCAGGTCCTGTGCATGGCACTGATGACTCGGGGATACTGCCTTTGGCTCTCGGTCTGTTCATAGTTGACCTAGGTCGTGACACAGCATACAGCGTGGCCAGGCTCAGATGTCCCTGGTCACGTTAGTGAACACCACACAGCCTCTCTGCCCTGAGAAGCAGGCCCGCTTCTCTGCTGTGGCAAGGGGCGGTACATGGAGAGCTTTGTCTTCTGGGTGGACGACTGCTCCAGAAAAGCATCCATGTATCAAAGACTCTCCCTTGCTGTGTTGCTGCCCTCCTACCCCCGACCCCCGCATCTGGAGTTTTTCCAGAGGCAGATCATAAGCGCGTCTGATTTTTAGTTCAACAGTTTATTGTGAGATTACTGTGGGCTCAGATGCAGTTGTGAGGAATAATACTGAAAGTTCACAGGTACCCTTTACCTACTTGCCCTTGTAGTCGTGCCTTGTAAATACCATAGTAATGTTTGCATAATCCACTGTCTATTCAGATTTTCCATGTTTCACCTACACAGTCTGACTCTACATATGATGGCATTATATTCCCCTCAGTTTTATGGCAAGCAGAAAATACTGTAAGTCACAACTGTGTTTAACACCAAACAACACAGGGGACTGTAAAGCGTGGTGGGTAGGATGCGATGCTATGCTGGCCTGGGGGTGTGGCTCTCTGCTTCTACCCAGCATTGCAGGAGAGCGTTGAGCTCAGAACTGCTAGGCCAGAAAAACATTGAACTTCAGAGTGCACAGGGGCCAAAGAGATGGCTCAGGGGATGAAGGCACTTGCTGCGATGCCCCAGAATCCACATGGTGGGAAGAGAGAACTGACTCCAGCAAGTTATACTCTGCCCGCTATATTCACAATTATGGCGCATGTTTCCCCCAGAAGCGAATAAATAAATGTTTTTAAAAATTCAAGGCACAGTCTCCACTGAATGCACATTGCTCTTTCATCTTTGTAAAGTGGAGAAATTACAAGTTAAGCTATCATAGATGGAGACCATCCGTCCATATCGCTGTGTGTGCAACTTAGTTATCAGTTATTCACTTACGTGCATAATTCTACCAGCCACCTTTTTTTTTTCTCCCAGAGAGGGTTTCTCTGTTCTAATCCTGGCTGTTCTGTCTGGAATTCACTCTGTAGACTAGGCAGGCCTCGAACTGACAGAGATCCGACTGCCTCTGCCTCCCGGGCGCTGGGATTAAAGGCGTGCACCACCACAGCCCTGCTGTCGCCACTCTTAAGGTTCAGAACGGCTCCATCACTGTGACAGCCCCGACGTGGCCCCTCAGGAACCACACTCATCCCCCGCCTTCAGCCGTCCCTTCGGGTCCTAGCCGCTGGCAACTGCTCATCTTCACATCCGGAATTCACGGTGTGTGTAACCTTCGGGGACTGGCTTTTTTCACCTCGCATTTTCTTAGAGACTCATCCAAGCTGCTGCGCACGAGTAGTTCGCCCTCTTCAATTGCTGGGTGCGTCCCATGGTATGGGTGTTTATTCACCTTTTCAGACCCTGGAGCTGCTTCTAGTTCTTGTCATTATCAGTAAACCTGCCATGGACATTTGTGGATCTGTCGTAACACGTTTTCTTTTCTCTTGGATAGATTCCCGGGAGTGCAATTGCTAGGTCAGGCGGTTTCACATATTGTAGTTTTATAAACCCTGCCAAACCACTGGGGCTGGAGACAGGAGGCTGTCATCCTACTAAGGACTCTGAGGCAAGGAAGTTCATAAGGGGAGGATCACAAGTTCAAGCTCAGCCTGGGCAACATGATAAGAACTTGTGACAAAACAAATTTAGAAAGAGGGCTGGAGACACACCTCAGTGGCAGAGCTGTTGCCTGGCACGAGCGGGTTCAACCTTCAGTACCACAATAGCAAGAAGCGAACAAAGCAACTGACAGACTGCTCTTCAAAGGGGTCAGGCCACTTGACATGTCTATCAGCGATGTAAGACTTACCTGGTTTCTCCACATTCTGTGTCAGCATGCCCTAGTAGTCAGTGTGTACGGCATCTCCTTGTGGTTTTAATTCGCTTTGCCTTTAGAGCTAATGCTGTCCAATGTGGTGTCATGTTTTCGCTTTCCATTTGTGTAGCCTCTTCGGTGACATGGCTTTCGTATCTTTTACCTATTCTCAATTGGATTGTTAGTTTTTTATAGTTTATTTTTGATAATTCTCCTTTTAATTACCAACTTTTCTTCTTAGAACCAACTTTGTTATTAATACCATCATTACTTTGAGCTGGCTTGTATACCATATTCATTCTTCTATGTAGCAAAATGAATACTGAACACTGAGTTTGGGGTTGCAAAAGAGGATTTATTTTTGCACCTGCCTTTTATGTCTTTGTCCACCAGTTCAACACACCACTACCACTACTACTACTACTACTTTGGGGAATTAAAAACCTCCTCCTCTCTCTCTCTCTCTCTCTCTCTCTCTCTCTCTCTCACTCTCTCTCTCTCTCTCTCTCTGAGACAGGGTCTCACTATGTAGCCCTAGCTTATAGATGTAAATATGATAGCTTGAACAGGTTCAGTAAGGAACAGAAGACAGTCATGGGGTGCAAAGCCTGAGCCACCTTGCAGAGGGTCCACCTCTCTCACAGACTGACTCAGAGCAAGTAGGATCCAAGTAATTTATTGATTGTAAGCTACACCCTACTGACACAAAGGCCTTACTTACGTTAATGAATAGAACTCCTCACCCTGAAGACTCTGCCAGCCAGCTTGGGGCTCAAAGCTAAGGAGAACAAGGTGTTCCCTGGGTTCCACCTTCAGAAGCTGCAAAGGTGATAAGGACTCACCATTTGCAATATCAGAAACAAATGCCTTTACGTGAAGATTTCAGAGGGCTAGGTATTTGACAATACCATTTGGCAAATGGGTATTTAAAAACATCCATTGTTTTTAGCCAGGAACTGTGAACAGTTGCATGAAGCAAATCTTACAGAGAGAAGCAGGCTGCAAAAGTCTTAGGAAGTGCCCTTCTACAACAGGTGTAAAAAGCAAGTCTTAAAGTTACAGGAGCACTGACAGCACAGACAGAATATACATTACAATGTCTGGAGATAGGTTCGAATATTCCACTCCACTAGTTGGCTTAGAACTCACTGTGTAAACCAGGCTGGGTTTAAACTCACAAAGATTCTCCTGTCTCTGCCTCCCGAGTGCTGGGATTAGAGACACGCACCCCCAAACCCAGCTCTTTGGGGGAATCCTTGATGCATTGCAGATACTCGTTAGATACGTGGCCATGCTAATATTTTTCTCTGTGTTTTCATCTTAACGAGGCCTTTTCACAAAGCAACAGTTTTAAACTTTGATGAGGTAAAACACACGTTTGTTCTTGTTAATGTAGCCTCAGGTCTGCGCGAAGGCAGAAGTTGGAGCAGAGCTCCAGAACCTCTGAAGGCTGCCTGCAGAATCGTCTCTGATAAGCATTGCCCTTGGGAATCTGTAACATGAAATCGTCGTGTTCGCTTTAAAAGGCGCTGGGAATATTGGAAGGCGGGCCTACCAGCATGCTGACTCAGGTTGAGTCTTCCCACTTTGCTCCGTGTGTTTTCTTTTGTTTAACGAGATATTGCCAAGCAGAAGTTTTGGGTTTCTCTGCCAGATCATTGCTGCTTGTAAATAAATGATGGTAATTGTTTCCTTACGGTCATATGGGATATGTTATAGCAGAACCCAACTGTAAGGGTGGTCATTTGCAGCTGGCAACAGGCCAGGTGGTTAAAACTGGAGATTCCTGATTGCAATAAGCCAGGTAGCTTTCGGGCCCCAACCTAAACATTTCTGAATTTTGCTATCACACGCGTATCTGATCGTCATGTGTTTACTTTGAGCTATTTGAATACATTTTTAAAATCCGAATTATTCTTTCTTTTGCTCTCTCTGTCTCCAAACCTTAAGGAAGGAAAGCTCACGCTGGTTTTAGTCTTATAAACCTCTTTCCCCAAAGGGAATACTTTTCGTATAATTTAATTAAAATGGAAGATGAGCAGGAATATCATTTTCCGTCATAAGAGGCTTGCACTTTTTTCTCTCTCAAATCAGACCTCAGGTACTGCGAGACCGAGACACCCTGGGAGGTGAGAGTCTTGTCCTCCCGTGAGCCTACCTCTGTTTTCAGAACGTGACAACCTTGGCATCAGTTGTAAGTTTTGGGAGGGTTTTAGTCACTCGGACTAGACAAGGTGTCCCTCATGACATCCTCTTCCTTTCCTATTCCAAGGATCCATGACAGAGCCTGTTGCGTCAAAGGCACTCAATAAAATACCGGGAAACTCACAAACTTCAATAGTTACTTGGTATTTCTAAATTAGTAACATTCATCGTTCGGGAAGTTTTTGTCGCCCCAGCCCTCTGAGGGCGAACCGTATCTTTTGCTTACACCTTGGTTGTTTCTGAAAACTTCACTGCCTATAAAATAAGTAGATACCGAAAAAAATGTTGGATTCATGTAGATGTTTAATGTACCTGGCAACATATTAATAAAGACACGAGACATGGTTAATGGTACAAGCCAGACAGACCTGAGGCGAGCTCACAGCCCGCCGTCTTCCAGCCCCAACTGCTCTGCTGTCCTGGCAGCTTATTATCTTAAAAGCCCCTTCTAGCTCTCCCTTAGCAGTTCACTTGCATGGTCAAAGAGATGCAATGGTTTACTCCTCCCAAACCTTTGGCCACTGGGGTGTATCCACTGACACAAAAGGGGCCAGACTCCACCCGTCTGAGTTACGTCCACATATTATAGCGGGGGAACTACAGATCAACAGGGGAGACCAGGCCACGCCTAATGTCACCTCCAATCTGGTAGAGCATCCAAATGACCTCTTTATCAGCAATACTATTCACATTAAGCTAAGAGGGAGTAGCACTTATTTACATGATAACACAGGCTGGTTCAGCTGCTAGGCTTTCAGGCAGTCAGTGCAATGAATCTTTAGTAAACATAATATCTAGAGATGTGTTCAAATATACCACAACAGATCCATCCACCCATTCATCCATCCATCACCCACCCACCCACCCACCATTTCTTGAGTACTGTATTAAGAATTGTCAGGAAAGACACACCTAGAAGAAGGTATAGTCCTTCTGATAAATTAGAACTTCAGAAGGGGAATAGAAATCATCTATATAGTTAAATAATATAAGACACCAACTTTCTCAATTAAAATCAGTACAGGCAATAACTAGACCATTCAGAAGAGTCCATCTGGCATAGACCAACCCAGGAAAGCTCTAGCAAGTGGCCTGAGACTACTCCATGTCCTTACTAGAGTTCTCTGTTCGTGTTCCCTCCATCTGCACTGTCCACAGTTCTTTCTTTCTCTTGAATGGATGCTCTTCTCATCTTCTTTCTGCCTGTACTCAACACTGAATGCTGTACTGTTCAGGATTCTTTAGGTTACGTGAGTCGGAAACCTAAGCAAATGCCCTTAGCAGACAGTGGAGCGCACTGCTCTGTAATTCTGAAAAAAAAAAAAAAAGAAAAAGAAAGGTCTAGGCCTGATTAGGGTGGTGAACCCACTGCCGTGACGGTAGCCAGCAGCCTCTTACCCATCTCTCTCAGTAGACACTTCTGGCTCACTGTGGCCAGCTGAATGTGATGGAAGTGTCTACATCAGTTCTAGACAAGTCTTGGGAAATTTGGCAGTTGTGATTTTGGTCAAGCTAGTCATCATGTAAAGGAATCTAATTCCCCTCCTGCAGAGAGGGGGTTGGTAGAAGAAGCTATGAAACATTAAAGCATTTACTTAAATATATATATGTGTGTGTGTGTGTGTGTGTGTTCATATATATATGAACATAATTGGGATAAAGGTTTGGCCAGCCCTAACCTGCCTCCCCCCACCTCCATCTTCTTATGTAGATGGAGCTACCTTGGACATTCTAGCTCCAGAAATGCCACATGGAACAGAGGAAAGCCACCTCCCCAGGAGAACTGTCCAAATCTCAGTGGTGAACCAATATGAAGGTAGTTACCGTTAGCCAGTCCTTTTCGTCCTTTTAGGTGGTTTGTCACTCAGCAACAGGTGACAGAACAGGCAGCCTCTAGTGCTCTAACAAGTCTTTAAGAAGCCTTTCTCCGGTTCACGGCTTTCCTTTCCCAGGGAGGCTGTCTTTGTAAAGTAACAAGGACATTCATCATGGCAGCAGGCTGATACTCGCCCAGCTTAGCGATACCCAGTGAAAATGCATTTCTTTCCCAGCAGGGCCAGCCAGTCTCAGGGATGACTCTAATTGGTTCTGACTAAGTCCAGTGACCCTAGGGAGCCTGCCTCACCTAAACCATTTCTCTCCTTAGGCACTGGCATTGCCTCCAAAGGAAGGGATGGTCTATTTCCCTTTGGGGCCTCTCCCCAAAGGAGAGCCAGATGGTGATGAACACCTCTTGCTTGCTTTCTTTTCTGGGGAGCATGCTATCGTCATATTTAATTTGTATATTGTTTTAAAAGTTATTTTGTATGACTATCCATCAGAATAGCTTTTGGGCAACTGGCTTATGAAATAAAGCTAAAGGATCTTAGTAAGAAAATAGATAAATAAATAACATGGTATGGCAACTGAGACGTTAGTGAGGCTGATAGTTTGACTCATTTTTCTCTTTAAGGATCAGCATTCCCGTATGGGTCTCCAAGAAACACCAAGCTGGAGATAGAAATCAAAATTAGATGCCTACTGGAACACAGACCAAAGCCCTACTGTAGTTTGTCAGAGACCTCACAACACACCGGTCTCTCTAATGCACACACACACACACACACACACACCTACATAATGTACTTCCTAATGTTGACCAGGCTGGCCTTGAACTCACAGAGATCTGTCTCCCTCTGCTTCCTAAGTGCTGGGATTAAAGGTGTATACACCACAGTGCCCAGGTACTGCCTTTAAATTTTTGATCTTGAAAGATTGTGTATGTGAACGGATGTGGACAGTCACTTGCTGGAGAGCATGTAATGTCACACCACCGTCTCATTGACTCCGTCTCTGTCTCCCCATCAGAGGAACTACCCTGAAGGGTAGGTTTACCTTGCTTTTGCATTTTCTCAATAATTTTCATGGGATAACTGTTTTCTTAAAGAAATAAGTTGTTTGTTCCCCTGTGTTTTAATTTTCAGTATCTTTAATCTCTGTACACTGCACACAGAAAGCTTGCAGTTCTCTGTGGCTCTTTTTTTTTTTTTTTAAGTTCACCCAATTGATTTCCTAGCTGGGCTCAGTCTGTGACTTATATTCTGAGTTTACTATTCCTTTTCATACCCAGAAGGATGTTCTTGTTAATGCTGTTAAATATTTGTAGTTTATGCTTTTGGAAACCTGCTTTTTGTGACTTGAGATAAAAATGATCTCCAATTTTCTTTTGAAATATTAATGTCTTTTTATCTTTCAAAAATGATTTTACATTTATTTGCTTTTGCACGCGTGCTGTGCATGTAAAGAAGCATGTGTGGAGGCCAGAGAGCTCCCAAGAACTGATTCTCTCTGTCCCCCACGTGGGTTCCAGGCATTGTCAGGCCATCAGGCTCGCTGACAAGCTTTGACCCTCTGAGCCTCGCATGGTTTTTCATCTTATTGACTTTTTGTGTATGTTGTAAGGGGATCTGCCTTTTCCTCCTGTGTGAAAAGGGCAAATCATGCCACTTATTTGCTCAATGATTTCCAAATCTTGTCTTCCTCAGAGTGAATGAAACTCTACATTCTAAAGATGGTCTAAAAAGCTGTGTGATCTCGTCCTCTGAGACACCACAACCTCACCTTCTTCCTCCCACCGCATCTCCTGTGTGCTTCCTAGGGAACGTGGTCCTCCTCCTTGCTCTTCTTTGAACTCCCCTCGAATGTGCCCACTGGAAGACTCTCAACTTGTATGTGAAATTTCTAGATTCCTACATGTCTTAGTGTTCTACTGCTGTGAGGGGACACTGTGACACAGCAACTCCTATAAAAGAAAGCATCTCATTGGGGCTGGCTCACAGTTTCAGAGGTTCAGTCTGTTGTCATCATGGTGGGGAAGCATGGCAGCAGGCAGGCAGACACAGTGCTTAAGGAGCAGCTGAGAGTTCTACTTTGGAATCCTCAGGCAGCAGGAAGAGGAAAACGATGGCCTGACTGGGGCTCTTGAAACCTCAAAGCCCACCCCCAGTGACACACTTCCCAACAAGGCCACGCCTCCTAATCCTTTCAAACAGTGCCACCACTTCTGGGTGACCAAGCTTTCAAATCTATGAGCCGATGGAGATCATTCTCATTCAAACTACCATACCACATTATTGTCTCCCTCACTCCCTAAGTTTCTGCTCAAATATTGCAGTATCACAGAATCCTCTCTGGATATGGTAATTAAAAAACACACACACACACACACACACACACACACACACAAAGGATTTTTTTTCTCAAAGAATTTACCTGAAAATCTTTCTGGGCCTGGTGGAGGGGTGTGTGTGTGTGTGTGTGTGTGTGTATGTATGTGTATGTATGTATGTATTTGGGCACACGCACGAGCATGCATTAAACTTTTTTCTTAAATGGCTTTAGATTAAGTTTCTGATTCTTCTTAAGTTTTAATAACTTACTCTGCTTTTTTCAAAGTTAACATGTGACCACAATTTGAGACACATGCATAGTAAAAACAAACAAAAAACCTCTGTGTTCTAGCTACCTAGTCCTCCTCTCCTGACTTCAGTCGCCTGTTCACTAATTTCTGTAGTCTCTTGTTTATCTTCTCAGAAATAAGCCATGTGTATGTAAGCAAAGATACATACCGACTTCTTTATAAATGGTAGAACGCCATATATCATTCTGTACCTTGCTTTCTTCCACTTAACTACATGTGCTAGAAGCGATTCCACAGTAAGAGGGCCATCAAATCTGTTACACTTGCCTAATCCTCTGCTGGCTTCTTGATCCCTTTGTGAATGACACCTAGGTCCTCCTCAGTCTTTGTAATGGCCTCCTAGCTAGGTCCCCTACCTGTCTTTTATCTGTGCTTTGCAGGGCTATCAGATAGACCTCTTAGACTTCCATTCTGACACTGTCAACTCCAGGTTGAGGAACCCCAGCAGCTTGTCAAACACCCGCAGAACAAAGCTGAACTTCTTAATGTTGAAAGTACAACCCCAGTCACCATTCTACCTTGTTACCTCTGCGCCTGAAGTCGTCCCTAAACTGATTCCTTGAGGCTTTTCCAAATGCAGTCCTGTTTTTCTCTCAGCCAGCTAGGGGATAAACACCTCCTCCCCTCTTTGTAGGCAGATCCCAGTGCACTCCGGGCCTGTGAGGATTAGTGATTTAACCTGCCAACCCAACCCAGTCTCAGCGGCACGAACAGCATAACCGGACCTTACGTGTTGAGTTTTGGGTTAGGCAACTGATACCGAATCAATTACCGATCAGTACTTAACTCTCTCAGACCTCAGATCCCTTATGGGCAGGGAGCACTCATGGGGACAGAGAACGCTAAAGTGAAAAAGATACGTCCGCACTTCAAAGTGGCTTACGACACAGTGAGTCACACAGGCACAAAGGAGATACACAGCACAGGGGAAAGTGCGGCGCGGCGGAATCCCGGGTGGGAAGGTCCTCCTCCCTCCCCGGATCCCTAGCCCACCGCCCAGGTCCAGGGCACCTGCCCAGCAAGCGTGCCTGTGGAACGAAGAACCTACTGAAAGGCAGCCCCGCCTGAAGGCGGCCGGCAACCTCCCGTCGTCGTCAAAGCCATCTTTTATCACGCTCGAGCGGATCCGCGACCCGAGCAGGGAGGCGGCGTGGGAGCGCGTGGGCCGGGGCGGCAGGAAGGGAGGGAGGGCGGCGGAGCCCGGCACCTGGAGCGCTCCGGGCGCCGCGCTGGGCGCAGGGGCGGGGAGCGGGGAAGGGGCGGAGACTGTCGCCCGCCTCTCCCGGGCGGCGGCGCAGGGCGGCGGGGTGTGGGCAGCAGCTGCAGCCGCCCTCGCCACCCCCTCGGCCGCCCGCGGCTGCCGGCGAGGGCGAGCGGAGCACCGCCCAGCGGAGCACCGCCGAGCGGAGCGGAGCCGAGGCCCCGGAGAAACGCGAAGTTGCCGGTCTGAGCGCAGACATGCCGGGCAGCGACACGGCGCTCACCGTGGACCGGACCTACTCGGACCCAGGCCGGCACCACCGCTGCAAGAGCCGGGTGAGAGCTGCAGCGGGGCGGGAGGGAGGCGCCGCGCCGCGGAACCCATCGCCGGGCTCTCCGGGCCAGGAAGGTCCGTGGAAACCTGTGGCCGGGCCGGGGCGGGGCGGGGCGGGGGTCCCGGGGACGCCGTGGTAGCGGGAGGAGAACCAGCCTGCCCGGCTCCCCGACAGCGTCCTCTCCGCTCTCCTCCCCGCCAGGGAGCGCACGCCTCCCGAACCCCGGACTCCCGGGATCTGGCTCCCGGCACCGCCACCCGCCGGGCTCCGCGGAGCCCGCCGCGTCCCCGACCCCGCGGCCGAGTTCCCTGCCCCGTGCGTCCCGGACGGACGGACGCGCTGCCCAGATTAAAAAAAAAAGTCGGTCTTGGGGAGCGCGGACTTGGGGAGGTGAGCAGAGCGGGCGCATCCGCCACGGTTCGCGGTGTAATTTGCTGTTGCTGATTTTGGCTGTGAGCGAAAATAGCTCTTCTGAGCAAGCTGTGGAGACCGGCCCTGGAGGGCTTCAGTATCAGCCGGGAGGTCGCAGTCCCAGTCCCAGCCCTGGGCCCGCCCGGGGAGCACCTTCCCTCCCCGGGCAGCTCAAGCGTCCAGGCGGGATGTGAGGCCCCCCAAATCCCTTCTCCCTCCACTGGCTGATTAAAGTGCCATTGGAAACAGCACCTCCTCCACTCTGGCAGGAGAGGAGGTCTGGAGTTGTTCTCAGAGCCTCCCAACTTCTGGCTTGTCCAAGGAACTGGGGATGTCGGTGTCAGTTTCCCCGTATAAAGTTCGTCAAGGGAGAACGGGCGTAGTTCGTACCCCGCCACCTCCAGGATCCAGTGGCCAGCCAGATCGGTGTTGTGGCCTTAAGTTGGCAGGCGTGTGCCGGGGGTCTATACACAGAATGTGTGTGTGTGCAGTCATAGTCCGAAGCAGTAATTGATGACCTCATTTCTCTTTTCACTTCAGCGCCTCTTAATCAATTTAAGAAATTTATTTGTTTTTTAAAAATACACAAATCTAGTGTGTTTGGTGGAATCGCTCCTGCCTCTACCAACTCTTTCCCGGTTTCTTTAAAAGTTTTGTAACAATGCACCAGGAAAGTATCCCAAAAGTACCTCCACTCGGAAGAAAACCGTGACAGAGTTTTGGTTACCTGCAGCCAGAAGTTTGTTTGGGAGGGTGAGTGCCCAGGAGCACAGCTCACTTGAAGGAAAGGGGTTGGGGTGGGGGTTGAAGCTAATATTGCAGTCGACGGGAGAGATTGCAATCTTAAAATAGTTGGAGAGCCTGGATTGTCACAACTCGGTCATCTCTGTAAGCGGCAGGGTTTGTGTGATCTTTGAGGGGTGGTGAGGTCGCTTACAGAACTCGTGGAACGAGCTCTCCAAAAATCATGCTTTGTCGCTGTAACATGGAGCGCTCACATACTCAGGTGGGAGGCGGAAAGATGCGCTGAACTGCAGACCTTGGTGTCTTTTCCATTGCCTGTCTATTCCAAGAAAGTATCCAAGACCTCAGGCGAAGGGTATTTGCTTATTTTCTTTCAAATCCTGCTAACCATGTGGTACTTGATCCTTTAACTGGCTTTGTAAGTAAACCGGGTAGTGAAACTGAGCTAGATGCTGTGTGTACTGATCATTCTATACCATCGACCCACTGGGCGGATGAAACTAGTGAGGACTAAAAGAAATCAGAAGGAAGACAGACAGCTGGGTTTGAGTAGGCCCAGATCAACGCCCTCCTAGAGAGATCCCAGTTTAGCCTCTGGACTGTCAGCTTTTCGCCTTTTTTTTTTTTTCCCCCCCTGTTTTGGAAACAAGGTCTCCCTGTATTGTCCAGGCTGGCCTTGAATCCATGTTCCTCCTGCCTCCACCTTCCGAGTGCTGAAATTACAGGCTTGCACTGCCATGCCTGGCATTGCTTTTAGGTTTTTGGTTTGTTTTCCTGTGGAGGTATCAAGCTATCAGGAGAACTAATATGAGGACTTTTCTCTAGCGGGGCTGGTGTAATTTTGCATCCCTCCTTAAGGCTGCAATAAGTCCCCCTGCAATGAAGCATAGCAAAAGCAATTTTGCTGTTGCAGAAAGGACCATCCCATTAGACGATCTAGCTGCTCCTTTGTGGAACTCAATTAGATGTAGCTATAAAAAATCATTTCCCCTTACACTCAGAAAAGTATGCTGTGCAAAAGGAAAGACCAAATGGTATTAGGGCTTAATTTCATGGTGCTACTCTCATTATTAAAAAAATATAAAAAACCAACTAAGATTTTAAAAGAATCCCCGTATCAGTCTCATCTGGCAAACTAGCTTTCTTTTAAATGTGGATAACTACTGGGGTGCAACGCCGAGGTCACGAACCTTTCGGGAATCTGTGGTTTCCTCCCAAGAACACCTGTTGATTAACAAAGTGTCCTTTAAAAAATGCAAAAATTGAATCTTTTGCCCCTTTTGAGGTAACAGGGAAAACACACATCACTTTTGCTGGGCTCGTTTAAGCCTTTGAGACTGAATAGTGAGGTGGGGGACCACTTTAATATCATGGAAGTCTATTTTTAGAGCCAGGTAGACTAACCTAGATTTTTCTCCCCTCCCCTTAGCAAAAAATGTCATGTAGCTAACGATGTTTCTGGTAACCGCTAAGCTAAAAGAGTCAGAGCCATTCACATTTTTAAACCTCACCTTGGTTAAACTCAGAAACGATGCTTGTTCATTTGACACACATAAGGCCTCTCTACTTTAAAAGAAAGAGCAGACATAATTAGAGCCTGCGCTCTTCTCTTATGCCCTAGATATTCAAAGCCTACCTATCATCTCCTTAGGAATACTGGCAGTCTGTCTTCAGCACCTTACCTGGTTTTTTGTTTTTCTGTTTCGTTAGTTGGTTCTCACTTTAAATGTCCCCTGATGCCACCTTCAGCTACTTGGGTGCAGCTGTGAACTGCTGGGGCTCCAGGGGCTGACACAGCTCCCAACTGGGCGATCTCCAGGACAAGGCCCTAAGTAACTTTCTGAGCCTCCAGTCCCCACTGTGTAGAACAGGTGATGTCAGTCCATTCTCCACATAGTGAATGTGACTCTTAAACAAGAGTTTGTTGTTTAGTTGAGAGCTGTGTGATTCAGGTGTTACTGTTACTGTCTGTATGGAAAGGAACTAACACTTGGCATTGCTCTCCCACTGTCCCCTATTACACTGTCAGCCACTGGGCTTTCTTTGACATCTCTGCAGTCGGTCCTTTAGCCTCTCGGGACCTTCGCTATTTCATTTTATCGAGCCACCGAGGAAGGACCAGATTGTTTTTCCTACAGACTGACCTTCATCAGGCTTACCCCTACTCTAGTATGGATTGCTACTATGTCACTTGAAACCTATATATAATAGTCATTTTTTGTGCCTTTGTTTCTTCTTCTACCCAGTGTTATGAGGATTCCATGCAATAATGCCTATAAAATGTGAGGTGCATCATAAGAACCCAGTAAGTGGTAAAAATAAAAAAAAAGTTTCTTTACTTATATGTTTATGCACTGTTATCAGGAAGTTTCCATAAGCTTGAAAATCGAAAGACTCCTAACGTTTTGACAAACCGCACTGAGCATCTTTTGTGCACCAGCTGCAGTTCTGGGCACCGGGAGGAATGTGACAGTAAGTGAAAGCCCTGGGCTCGCTGGAAGCCTGGTACCTGGTGAGTCTGTCTTACTCATGGCCCACAGCGATGCAGCCTTCTCTTCCACAGAAGGGATCGATCAGGAGTACAAAAGCATCTGACACCTAAAGTAAAACCCGTGCGGAGCCTGAAGGCCACCTGTCACACGTTTCCAAGTGTGCTCTTCTGTCACGGAAACATCGTGGTGATGAGTAATGGCCAGAGGCTGTCGGGGGGAGGGAGGATGCTGCGGCCCTCCCACAGCGGACCTGGCTGAGCAGCAGCACAGTGAGTTGGATGCTCGCTTGTTCCCGAGCAGGAAGTCAGGACAGATAGCAACGGACTCCTGTAGGTGCCACTGACCCAGGGAGGTGGCAGACTGAGTAGTTAGGACTGTCTTCATCCACCATGTGTTTCATTCTAAATTTTAGCGAGGAGACTGGAAGGTGACGAGTGTCTCAAGCCAGAACTTGTTTCTGTTAGGAGGGGAGGTTGATGGTGGCATGTTTTTTGAGCCACTCTCTGCAGCAGGCTCACTGGCTCTCCCTCCAGAGAGCGACCTGCCAGCCACCACCAGCAGCTCACACACGCCTGTTATATCCGCTGCAGAGCACCACGGCAGCTGCTACCAGGTTGGATCTCAGGATGTGTTTTCCTTTAGACACTTCCTGAATTCCCAGAGCCAAAAAACACACGAGACCCGTATGAAAATTACCCACATCTCCAGGAGAATCCACAGTGGTTTAGCCTCGCTGTTTCTTACTTGTGTACTTGTGTTTCCAGTGGAGGGGGTGGTGAGAGAAAAGGAAGAGAGCTATGAATCACTGTAACTGTGAATCAGAATTAGGATTTTTCATTCCTTCTAAAAGGAACATCAGGATACGTGATCTGTGCATCATCTAGCCGCTCCGTGGATGTGGAAGGGATGCGAACTGAAGGGAAACAGTGCGGTTGTTGAGCGTTTTTCTTCAACGAGGCAAATAGAACACGCGTGAAAAGGCTTTAGCAACAACAGTAGCCCGTGCATACCAATTGCTTCACACACACCAGAACTAGTAAGTGCTTCTGTTTCAAGCTCTTCTTAATCCCCTAACTGGAGCTTGGTCTTGAGTACTTCCCCGGTGGCCCCTGTGGTGAGTACTGAAGCCTGGTTTACAGTTCGGTCTTGATAAACCTTCGGCTGCTCTGGGACAGAAGTGTACGGCTCCTTCAGGGCACCTGTGTGCCTGGAACACCCACCTGTGTTCCAGGCTCTTATGACACACCCATTTCTAGTCTTTTGTGCCTCGTCCTACATTCCAAGTAAACTTTTGAATGAATGATATGGAACGATAATTTGTGGACCTTTTATAATGCCTAGGATAAGAATTCTGTTTAGGAGCTTGGAGAAGTTTGAAAGGTATTTAGTAAGGTCACAGTTTAAGATAATTAGAACAGGGCTGGAGAGGTGACTCAAGAGCACTGGCTGCTCTTCCAGCGGACCTTGGTCTGAGTCCCAATACCCTTGTGGCAGAAGACAACCACCTGCAACTCTAGTCACCACAACCTGACGCCCTCTTCTGGCCTCCAGGGGCACTGCATGTGGTGTGCAAACACATGCAGGCAAAACGCCCATACCAAACAATTTTTTTTTTTTTTTTTTAGTTAGGGAACTATCCTCTAGCCTGATATTTGGTCTTCAGAGGGTGGGCCACTGACAAGCGTGGTGAAATAGTTATTCCTGTGAGTGTTGAGTTCAGAAGGTGCCTGCAAATCTGTTTTCTGACTAGGACGTAGGCGCTCTGTTCTTTGTGCCACACACTTGGTCACCAGGCTGTCTTCTGGGAAAGCCCCTCATAACAAGTCATTGTCTCTCTTTGTTTCCCCTCAGCATACTTTGGGGAAGTACACTGGAGTGGTTAAGGCTGCTGGTTCTGGAGTCCCCACCTTGGCTGACCCTCCGTGGTATACACCCTTGGCCACGTCACCCAAATTACTTCTCACAGAAGCTGTCAGTACGTCCCTGGGAGAACTGGCGTGTAGTTAGATGATGCAATAAGTGTCAGCAGCAGTGTCAGGTCCACACCTGCTAGGGGATGAGCGGATGCCCACGGGGAGAGGAGGTGGGGGGAGGGTGGTAGCGAGACACCCCCGTGGGCAGGCAGTCCAGCTGACTGTCAGTGCAGGAGGTGCCTTTGTGTGGAGCCCTCAGGTGCGATCTCTAGGATCTCTAGCGCTTTGCATTCTCTGCAGGGAATCCCTTAAAAAAATCATTGCTTTAGAAAATGTTTATATATATTTAAAACAAATATATGTCAAACATGCATTTTAAATCAAGTCTATATTCTAAAATATACACTGTATATACTACTGGGGCTTGAACTCACGCCCTAGCGAGTTAATTGCTAAATTCTATAGGAAGGTTATTATCTTCGTTAAACGAGGGAGAACAAGCATCAATTATTTCTGGTGGAGGAACTTGGGAGGCGGCTCACTGGCTAAGAACACTTGCTGGGAAAACAGGAGGACCTGAGTTTAATTCAGGCTAATAACCTTTGTAACAGCAAGCTTCACGTCCAGTGAGAGACCTTGTCTTAAAATAATAAAAGCAGAGGGCTCAGTGGGGGGAAGGCGCTTGCCGCCAAGCCGGATGACCTGAGTTCAATCCCCGACCACAGGGTGAAAGGAGAAAACCAGCTCCTACACGTGGTCTTCTGATCTTCGTATATTGCTGAGGCACACACAGGCCTTTTGTGAGTTTCAAAACTCATGAGGTGAAGGGTGATAAAGAAGGCCACGTCACGTCTTTCTGTGTTCTCCGTAAATCCACACCTCCGTATCCCTGCACCCGCACACACACAGGTCTTTCCAGTGAAGAACTAACTGAGTGGACATAAACCCGTGGGGCTTTTCTGGGTACCGTGTGTCTGAACGGTTTTACGTTTACATCAGTATCCTGGGTTTACTTGCAGTTTTGTAGGGGGAGCAGAAAAGGCGCTGCGGCTAACATGGCAGCGCAGGATTCCCCTGGACCCTTCAGCGTCTCCGTGTTTTCAGTGTAAAGTTTTGTGAAATGAGCTCATCCTCCCCTTGGCCTTCTGCCAGCTGGGACAGGAAGCGGGGAATGATGCACAGATGCAGAAGCCGTTCAGCGCATCATCGTGCATTCTGCGGGCATGCAGCTTGAGCACCGTCGCCTCCGAAGCATCTGGCTCTGCTCCCACCCAGAGAACCTTCTCGCACCTCCTGTTTTCAGTGTGCAGACTGAACGTCCAGTGCCTGGGATGCTTCACACCACAAGCGGGTGGTTTGGCTGCATCAGAACGCTGTGGGTTCGACACCCAAGTCTACACTTGAAATTCACTTAGGTTTCACAAACATCTGTATACTTAGCCCAAAGATCACTTTATGCTGTGTTTCTGTGTGCCTGCGTGTTGACTGTGGCCCGTCATATAATGTTCAATCTACGTGTTGCATCATGTTCGTATTCAAAATTGAGATTTTAGAATATTTTGAGTTTTTGATTAAAAAATTCAACCTGTATATAACTTTTTAAAAAAAATTTTTTTAACAGCAAAGTCTTAAACCCAAACCCAAACTTTCATCTGGTTCTCAGCTAGGGGATGCATTGCCTGCTCCATTGCAGGGGGTTATGGGGGAGGACAGGGCGGGACAGACTGGAGCTGGCACATGCGGTGTCAGTCCCCAGAGGCCTTCTGAGGGAGAATCCCTGTGACCTCTGCCATGCGCTCTGACTCGACCCTAGCCTAGAGTGAAGTGTGGCTTCTCCCTGAATGCTACACCTAGCTGAGCCTCAAAGTCTGTCCTTCTCGTCCTCTCTTCCCAGGGAGTATCTTACGAACAGCCAGTCCCCAAGCCGCACTCCTGGCTCCCTTCCTCTGCCACTCCCTTCCCCACAGCATCAGAGGTACACTTCTTAAATGCACAGCCCCCTCTTCTCGGTCTGTGGTATCACTCTCCCAGCAGAGCTCTGGCTTTGCGGAACAAAGTGACGGTTGAGAGCACAGACTTAAGTTAAAACTCGAATGTCACTTCTACCTGCCAGCTGTGCGAGCAGCCACCGGAAGTGGTGCTGGGGAGCCTTTGACAGGTACGGGCTGGTTCAGTCATTCACTGTCTGCCACAGAGTTCCCAGACTTCAGTCATTCCCACGGCGCCCACACACACGGCTTGATGCCCCCTGCGCTGTTATTTACTTAATATTTCTACATCAGCTCCCTCTTTAAAACTTAAATTTGTTTTAAAAATATCAACGTGACCGTGCCTGCTAAGCGCTGTCTGAATTTGAGGCCTGCAGCCCCAGCGTGAGTGGTGAGCTGGTGTGGGGGCTTTGCTGGAGAGTTTCCACCCTGCCTTTCTCCCGGACTGGATCAGCTGGGTTGGGATGAGTCTTTGTGAAAAGAGAACCGCCCCCCCCCCCCGACTTCAATCCTGTTATTTCATGCTTCTGTCATGGGCCGTCTAAAGGGATTCGGAATCATTAAGGAAAGCACTAGTCTCAGTGCAGCTGGTCCTCCATCCCTTCCTGAAACATTTAGTGGGCGTAGGGCCTAGAAGATGCTTAGGAGCACATTTTTTCAACTTTGTCCAATAGGAAACTCAAAATCCTAATTTCAGTAAGAACCGAGTGAGATATTAGATCGTTCTTTTATTATTTCCTTCTGTTTGCACCCCCGCCACCGGGGGCTTGTTTTGATTGTGTGTGTGTGTGTAGATTCTTTTTGTATTACGTACACAGACCATCGATAGTTCAACAAGATCTTTCTATTTGACGGCGGTACGAAAGCATACCTAAATAACCATCCTGGTTTCTCTTTCAGTGCAGTAGCCGGTCGATTACACAGGGTATCGGCTTTGTGAAATGGGTTCCCTCACCGTAGACTACTACGGAGGTCAGGAGCACGCTCAAGGCCACTGAGGCTAAGCTAGGTTTGGGTAGGTTCCGTGGAATAAATGCATTTTTCTGCTTATGCTGTTCGGCTCCTATGCTGTGCAGATCTCTTTCATACTCTGTTGAGGATCCATACATCAGATGATCATAGTTCAGAAACTTCTACACGTATGTTTGGTACAGCGCACTCAAATCCTTTGAGTGTCGAGCAAAGTGTAGATCAATGGATTTAACTTGACACACATGTTTGGAATGAGCAGACATCCACTGTGGTAGCTGGATGGTAGCCTACCTTGGTGGGACTCACTGAAGGATGCTGGGAATGAGTCGTGCCCACTTCAGGCGGTGTGTGTCTACAGTATATTCTCTCTCGTCTTCTGGTGACCTGAGAGAAACTGAGGCCGGCAATGGAAGACCTTATGCTAAAGGACAGAAATCCTAGAAGATACAGATCTTGAGGATGTTCAGACAGCATACCCAGACTGTGAGTGAGGGAGAATTCCAAGTTGTGTGGGTTCTTTTGAAGTAAGATCGAAGGTCATCATGCTGTGTGTGTTGACTTGCAGCTGAGTGATGCCTGGAGCTGCAGCCCCTGACAGGAATGTTGTCCAGAAATCATACCCTAACTGAAAGCCCTGCTGTTGCACCTGAGGTATTTAACTGCGGTGTTTGCATCTGATTGGGGTTAAAAGTGCCTCTCTCTGCTTTGTAAAACTATTATGGTCACCATGATGGCCCAAACTTGACTTCCTATAGTCAGCAGTGTACTATTTTAATCTCGCTAATTGGAACAGGTGGCCTCTGTTTGAGGCTGAATCACTGGCTGGCATGGGTTTTCATTTATCTGACAATATGAGGCCCATTCAGTAAGAGCTGATGACTGTGTTGGCATCAGGCAAAGTGCCCGTGAGCCCAGATGAAAAGCACGGGGGACTCCGAGGAGACAGAAGAAACGCAACAGTCGTATGCGCACTGCGGGGTCTACCCGCGAAGCCCAGCTCCAGTGCAGAGCTGCAGCTCCGTGTGTCACGCCGGGTTCCGGGGTGAGGTGCTCCATGCGTGTGAGGAGGACGTGTTCTGTGCATCCCTTGACTGTCCCTGAGGAGAGACGTCTTGCTTCAGGAGGATCTTGTGTTGTCCTAGTGTGTTCATGAGTGTCAGCTCATCTTCAGGCACAGGGAAGGGGCGTGTCCCGGGCGACTCTCTTACCACCGGAGCCCAGGCAGAAACACCTTAAGACACTTCTAATGGAGCAGAGGTGACCTGAGATTATCTTTGAGTGAGTGTATGTGTTAGGTATTTCTCATCACCACGCCTGACATCAGCGCCTTAAAAGAAGGGCAGGTTGGTTTTGCTCAGCTGGAGAAGTGTCAGTCTATAGACTTCGGCTCCACTGATCCTAGGCTGACACTGGGGCAGAACATCATGGCAGGGGGAATATGTGTCAGAGTACTCACTTAGGGGTGGGCAGAAAACAGAAACAGAAGGGACCAGGGACCAGGGACAGCCTCCAAGGACATGCTCCTAGCGCCTTGCTTCTTCCAGCTAGACCTTTCGCTTCTAAAGGCCCTAGAATCTCCCCATAGAGTCTTGCCAGGTAGAGTGCCAACCGTTTGTTTAACTGTGAAGGGAGCGTTAGACACTCTAACTGTAATAACGCGTGTCCATAGTGTCTTCTCCGCGCATACACACGGACTCCCAGCTTCTTAACTCAATACCCAGATTCTCTCAAGTAACTGCAGCCCTTCACTCGGTCCAGCACTCGACCTGGCTTCTTCTGTGGTAGACCACCATGTTTGTGGACACCCACCCCACTCTCTAGGGATGTGGTCGTGTTCTCTTCTCCCGGGCAGGGAGCCTGGGACGTGGATGAGACTTGCAGATGGTGAGCTGGGGAGCCAGCAAGGTGGGACTGGAAAAGGGGGGGCAGCATGTGCTGTCCTCGGTTCATAGCAGCACAGGTGAACTGGCCTGGAGTCAGCTGCTGCATGGGAAACCGGTGTGGACCTGTCCCGAGACCTGCTTAGCCTTCTCTATTGAAGGACTATATTGCTTCCAGCCTCTGGTGATTAGATATGTCAGCAGCTTGTACGTGGTTCTTTTGGCAGGTGTAAAGCATATCCTAGGAGCCAAGTCCCTGAGGGTGGTCTGGCCCCGAGGGCACCTGCATGGTAGCTTATGCCCCACTGAACACGCAGTGCCTTTGCTGTGTAGAACACTAGGAGCTTGACGTGCACAGTGAGCAAACCAGTCACAGCTGGTAGAGCCACCAGGAAGGCGTGAGTGAGCCTCAGCTCACATCCCTCAACACCAGGTCTCCTCAGGGATTCGGTTCCTGCTGGTGTGGTGGGTTAAACTGGCAGCTTATTTATTTATTTTGTTTTTCATGTTGCAAGTGAGTTGGGTTATCCTTGAGATTTCTGAACTTTGTAGAATGTTTGGTTTTACAAGAAGTTGCTGGAACAGCAGTGGCTCCCCCTGGTACCCCTCAGCCGGTCTCTCCTGGTGACGGCTGAGCCTCACAGAACTAGGTACCTCAAGCTGGTTGTGCTTTCAGAGACTCGGAGCAAGCCTTTGTCTCTTTGTGACCCTTCTGATTTTCTATTCTGGCCACGTACACGCTCGTCTTCCGAATGGATTTGGAGGAGTCTTTCATCTATTAAAGACGTTGATGTGCACGTGCAGTTCCCCACTCTTGTCATTTCTGACTATATTAATTTCCCTTACTATATGACAATTGCAAACGAGCAGCTTCGAAACAAAGGCTGCTCATCGTCTCATGGTTTCCCTGGCTCAAGTGCTCCCCATCTCCATCCTCCACTAAGAGTCTCATCGGCCTGAAATCAAAGTGTCAGCTGGGACCGATAGTCTCAAAGGAAGACTGCGCTGACCCTTTCGCAAGCTCTCTGGCTGCTTACAGAACTACGTTTCCTGCAGCGGTAGGACGGAGGCCCTCAGAGTCTGCCCACCATTCCCCGCCACATGGCCCTTTCACAGCCTAGCAGCTTGCTACTTCAAGACCTAAACAGTATCCATGCCATTGCCTCTCCCATTTTGAGAGCTCACCTGACTAGGCCAGGCCCAACATGCACTACACTTTGATTAAAATCAACTGGTAAGGGGCCTTAATTATGTTTGGAGAATTCCTTCACCCTTGCCATAGAAGACAAGCCCAGTCATGGGAAAGAAGTCCCATCCTGCTCTCAAGTCTTGCTGGTATCCAGGATAGGGAGGACCACGATGCCTTGGAGACTGTGTTAGAATTCTGCTAGTCATGCTTTTTTTTTTTTTTTTTTGTATTTTGAGACAGGGTTTCTCTGTTGTAACTCTGGCTGTCCTGGAACTCACTCTGTAGACCAGGCTGGCCTTGAACTCACAGAGATTCACCTGCCTCTGCCTCCTGGGTGCTGGGATTAAAGGCATGAAACCAGCACCACCAGGCATTAATCATGCTAATTTATGCTCTGTGTTGGGGAGCACAGAGCCACCATACAGAGAACACCAGGTAATACTGGCAGGTTTCGCCCTGCAGACATTTGGAGGTTTGTGCCGTTCTTAGAATAGCCTTTGTTCTTTACAAGACCGGGGTGCTCATGTTCTCCCGATGAGTTTTACGACTTCTGTTTTCCCGAATTTTCGTTCCAGAGCCAGGTAGAATCACTGGGCTGCTTTCCAGATGTTGCTGCAGCACTATTTTTTTAATTCTTCCATAGTTACCTGTTTTTAAAAACATACCACTGTTTTTTTTAATTATTTTTTACCTTTTCTGTGAGTTTTAAAACTAATGGACTCAGCAGGTTATAATTCTGATGCCTCGTTCTGGATCTTTATCCTCCCACCTCCTCCCGCAAGGAGTTGAAACGAGCATTTGAGGACTCTGCCTCGTACACTGAGACATTTTCATGCAGGCGCCATTGTGGCGTCGTTTACAAGAGCGAGAGGCCAAAGGTAGGGGCAGGGATAGTAGAGGTGTGTGTGTGTGTGTGTGTCTTTGTGTGCGAACTGCCTCTCAGGCGGGTCAGATGGCTGGCTCAGTGGGTAGAAGTTCTTGCTGTGCAAGTCTGACAGCCTTAGTTCAATCCCTGGAACTCACAGGGGAAAGAAACAACAAAGTCCTGAACGTTTCCCTCTCACCCACCCACCCACAGGTGACAAAACAAAAGAATGACTTCTGGACAAGTACAATCCTTTTCTCGTTGCTGTGTTAAACCTCCCTCCGGGCCAGGTGTAGTGGTGCATTCCTGTAATCCCAGAATCGGAGCTGTAGAGGCAGGAGGATCACCGCCTTCTGAAGCCAGCCTGGTCCGTATAACAAGCCTCAGTCCAACCAGGGCTACAGAGTTAAGAACCTGTCTCACAAAAGTAGAGCAAACCCTGTAGAAGCAGCTCAAAGGAGTAAGAATTTATGGGGCTCGTGGTTTGAGAAGGTACAGTCTGTCACGGTGCGCGTCTGGGAGATAGAAAACATAAAGACAGACGTGTGTTCCTGTGGCTGTCTTTAAGTTGCCCATTTAAAAATAATTTATGTGTTTCGGGTGATTCTGACAATATCAGGTTGATAAACAATAAGGTACGATTGCGAGATGAAGCGGCTACTTCCGAATACAAAAACCATCTTGTTTTCTCAGACATGGGGCACTTCAGAAATCTCAGGCATCCTGTCAGTAGACTCCGCTCTGAAGTAACTGTGTCTTCGTTTATTTACACAACAGCCCAAGACGAGCCCGACTCTTCTCTTCTTCAGGGCAGCTAACTTACTAACCTCTCAGTGGATTTTAATTTTCTGGAGTTTATGATCGCTTTGCTTGTTGAATTTAATTTACGGTTGGAGTCAATGCCCTGTGGATGTAAGTACAGTGACATCAGATTCTAGAATCCTAAGGTAATAAAATGACCCGTTCGGAAACAGCAGCTTTTGTACAGAGGGAGGACAGGGGTCTGAATCTGATGAGGAGCATGCCAAATTGTTAGCCTAATGGTTTCCGTTAAATAACAAGTTGACAGAACTTTTCATGGTAACTGAATCCTCTGGATGTGGTGGGGGTGGGGTGGGGAAGTCATTTGAAAGGGAAAAAAAAAGATCCCTGTGTCCCCACCTCCTTGGACCTCAGTCAACCTCTTACCTTGATTGCATCAGCGTCTAGTTACTAATGGCCCCGGGTGCAGCGATGCCGGTGGGGTCTCTCCTCTCCTCCACTTCCTCCCAGGTGTCCACCCCTCAAGCTGTTGTCCCTTGCCTGCCTGTCTTTACACATTGCAAGGAATGACAAACAAATGTATTGTTGCTTGTATTAAAACTTTCACCTAAGTGGTACCTCTTGAAACTTGCTCTTTTTCAACATTGTAGTGTGTGTGTGTGTGTGTATGTGTGTGTGTTTACCCACTTTCGCTTTCCTCCCCCCTTTTAAACTGCTGTGCATTACTTCAGTATACAAAGGAAAGGGAGCCAGAGTTCTAATGGTGAACAGGTAAGCTGGTTCTGAGGTTTTTATCCCTAGAGAGTATCTCTGGGGAAAGTACCTCGGAGGAAGACATAAGAAAAGAAAAAAATAAATTAAAAAAAAACCCCAACTATATATATATATTATCAACCTTCCCATTCGTTGTTGTGGGCTTTTTATAATCTTATTTTTTGCGGGGGGGGGCATTGTGTGGAAGTCAAAGGACAGCTCTGCCTCTCTCCTGGGTCCCATGGATTGAACTCAGGCCGTCAGGCTTGGCAGCGAGCATCCTTACCCACAGAGCCATCCTGCCGTTTTGCGGTCTGTTCTTCATAGTTCTCCCAAGTGCTTGTACTTAAGCAGTGATTTTTAAACTGCTTCGATGTCTTCCACAGGAGATTCTTATATTTGTAGATTGTGTGCCTAGGTACTGGATAGTGTTTATTTAAAACATGTGAATTTTAATTTTACCTAAAAGCAAATATAGTTAGTCTGAGTTTTCCAGGAGGCAGGTTTCAGATTTACTCGAGACTCCAGCTTCTCTGCCCTATTAATGCCTATAAAAACTGATGTCAGTATTTTATTTATTGAGACATAACTCACATAGGTAAAATGTTCCTTTTCTAAGTGTACATAAATTCTAATAAAGGCACAGTCTTATCATTTGCCACCCAGGTAGAATACCGCACCAAAAGCTGTATCCGACACCTCCCAGAAGCGTCGTGTTAACAGTCTCCTTCCTGCGGTCCTAGCCCCTGGCAGCCACTGATCTGACCTTTGACCTTACAAAATGATACAGTGTGCCCAGATGTTGCTTTTTAAAAAAATTTGTCACAATGTTTTTGTAATTCCTCCGTGTAATACTACTCACCACCAGAAGCTTTTTCTTTCTGAGAAGGGTCTCAGTGTGTAGCCCAGGATGGCCCTAGGCATACCACCCTGCCGCAGGCTGTCTCCTCGATGCTGTGTCCCTCCTTGCAATACTCATCTCTCTTTACTGATGAGTAGGGCCAGTATCTTTCTCAGACAGCTGCAGTCATCGTGACTGGACAGAAATGGAGAACGGCGAACTGTCACAACTGTAGTATGCGGTCGAAACTTTTTCTTATGTTAATACCTCAACACTATGAAAAGATGGCGGGGGTGTGTGTGTGTGTGTGTGTGTGTGTGTGTGTGTGTGTGTGTGTGGAACCAATTCAAATTCTTTTAACTTTTAGACGTTTTGTTACTTTAGAATATAAAAAGCATACATTAGATATTACTGTGACTAGTGTGTGAGCGTACAGGCATGTCTGTTAGTTTGCTAGACATGTTCTAACAGAACAGCACAGCATTTCAGCTGGAAGCCTGAGGCCATGGTGCGGACAGGACTCTGAGGACCATGTGTTTATGTCAGCTTCCTTCCGTACGTCTGCGTCTGTGTTTTCCCTTCTTTTAAGGGCACCTTCCTATTGGATTAGGACCCACCCTGGTTTATCCCTTCAAAGGCCTTATCTTGAAGTGGTGACATCCTGAAGAACTGGAGATTAGGACTGGTGATGTTTGTTTGTTTGTTTGTCAAGACAGGGTCTTACCGCGTAGCCCCGGCTAGCCTGGAACTTGCTTTGTAGACCAGGCTGGCCTCTACTTCCTGAGTGCTTTGCTAGGAAGGTACAGCAAAGGCCCAAGAAGACAACAGGACATCCAGACCTCCACTACCCGGCAGTCACCGGCGTTCACCACTCAGTTTCTAGATCACTGCCCTTGATGTGCGGACTCTGTCTGTTGGTTGGCAGCAATGACTTAGAATTATCAAACTGGCTCCAGTTGCAGCCTCTCCACCTAGTAACCCCTGTCTGAGCCTCAGGTCTTCATCCGCAGCGTGGCATCGCTGTATCCACATGGCACTGCCGTCTGGCACAGATAGGTAGATGTTCTGTGCCAGCACTGCAGCAAAGCACACTGGCTTTCTTGATGGAGTTTTGAGCAAAGCGCAATAAGAGATGTCTCCCTCGACCTCACGTACGTCTAGAGCAGCCTGCGTCCTGAGAAGTCCCATCTCTGATCCTATCGCTGCCCGACTGTCACCTCACTGGACTCCCAGTGTGGGTCAGTGCTCACGACTGGTGACCTCAGGTGAAAGTCCTGGGTTGTAGACAACCCATGCTCCTGCCCCAGAGTGGAACTCTAGAATTCTCCCCTGGCTCTCTCCTCAGACAGGGGATGATGATGATGACGATGATGTTGTTTACATTTATGGGTATTTTGCCTGCATATTTAATCTGTTTGCGTGCCTAGCGCCTGCAAAGGCCAGAAGAGGACATCAGATCCCTTGGAACTAGAGCTGCCATGTGGGTGCTGAGAATCAAACCTGGGTCCTCTGGAAGAGCAGCCAGGAGCTATCTCTCTATTCCAGAGAAGGTGTTTTGTTTTTGTTTTTTTAATTTATTTTTTATTCTTTTTAAGCAGTGTGGGTCCAGTCTGATCTTAGTAAAAACACCAGGAGAGGCTGTATTGTCCTCGAGCTTTCTTCCTTGTCCTTGGCGTGTCACTTTGAACCCAGCTGTGTATGAGACCTAAGGTCATCCTCATGGAGCTGGGACGACCGGTCTGTGGGTGAATATTGATGCTGTGGGTGGCAAGGACTGTTCTCCAGGGACCCCTGGCTTCACTTGCTCGCCTCTGGGAAGAATTGACCCTGCTCCACCCCGAGAGGCTGTGGGACAGGGGAGTGGTGCCCGCCGTTAAGACTCACCTTCCCTTCATACTAGCACATCCCTCTTTACAGAGATGTCTCTTGTGGTTTGTAGGACATTTGTGGGTGTGGGGGATAAATGGTACCAATTTCCCAAGGATCTGGTTACCTCTGATTACCCATTTAGTATGTGTTTTGTATATGTGTGCATATGTATTTTTTGTAGCCTTGAGCAAAGGAAATGCTAAACCCTGGGTGTCACAGATAGGTTCTTTGACTTGACTTGGATGGGAGAAGGATGCTGTGGGAAGGGAGGAGCAAGGATGCTAATTGTCATGGCAACCAGCAGGTTTTTATAGTGGAACGCTGCCTTTGTAACCCAAATCCGTCACCTTTTTGCTAACTACTGAAAACAGACTGAGAAAGCTCAAGAAATTATAGTACCGTCTCTCAGTGGGTTAATATTTGCTCTTTGGAACAGTCTCACAGTAATTTCAGCGCCCTCCTAGCTTTCGGAAGCAGAAGGCACCCTCTATTTACATATCTAGAATTTTTCTAAAGTTAGGTGCTTATGGCTTTCCCGTTATTGTGACGTTGTCCCACTCAAGCCCCAGCCTGAACCATCGGGGTCTTAGAATGAGAATCGGCGTTTAGTGGACATTATGTGTTCTGTGGCACAGGCTCCTCCCTGGAAAAGTGTTCCGTTTCCCACTTTGTAATTTCTTGTTTGGTTTTGTTTATTTGTTCTTGCCGTCTGGCTTTACACAGTCTTGTTTCTTCACCATCCATGAGGCTGAGATGCCTAGAATACCTCATCCCTGTCAGGCATTGTGTAGGCAAGTTCATGACCACTGTCAGCTGCCTAAGATCTGCTACGAAACAGAGAGCACTGTGAGTTCCTTTGGGGGCTCTGGTGAGGGTTTTAGGGGCACACTTACTGCAAGAAAACTCCCTACAAACAGACATAGCTTGACTAGGGGAACTAGAAGCCTCTTTTAGCACCCAAGGAGGGTGCTTTTGTCCATAGACACTTGGAACAGAGAAGTCGAAACTTCTGAGATTGAGGAAAGGCAGGTTGGGTGAGGAGAATGGGGAGGGGTGAATGTGATTAAAGTACACACACACACACACACACACACACACACACACACACACGAGAATATGACATAATGAAATACATTATTCCGTACAATTAAATTGTACATCTGTGTAGTGGTTTAAATTAGAATGGCTTCTACAAACTCATATATGCATACTTGGTTCTCAGCTGGTGGAACTGTTTGGGAAGGATTAGGGGTGTTGGAAGAGGTGTGTCAGTGGGGGATGAGTTTTGGGGTTTCAAAAGCCCGCACCATTCCCGGTTCTCTCTCTGCCCAGTGCTTGTGGATCAACATGTTAGCTCTCAGGTACTGCTCCAGCACCATGCCTGCCTGCCTGCCGCCATGTCCCGCACCATGATGGTTGTGGATTCCAACCTTCCGGAACGATGAGCCCCCAGTAAACTCTCTGTACGTTGCCTTGGCTGTGGTGTCTTCACAGCAATATAAAGTAACCAAGACATGCAGTGATGTTTTAAAATTCACAAGGGGGAAGAAGGAGAAAGGTAGAAGACACCACCAAGCTATTTTTCTCTTCTCCTAGGGTCTTGGTTTGTGGACCCTCCGCAAACCCATGCCTGGGGCTTGCTTGTTCTGAGACTGTTGACCCCCTAGAAGAAAACACGGGCAGGGTGCCCTTGGCAGAGGTGTTGAGACCAGTGGTAGCCATGTGTCCCCAGCATGTGGCGTAGAAGGGTGTCTTTCATGACATGGATCTGAAGGATGAACTCCTTTGAGCCCCTTAAGCCAGCTTCTTCTGCTCCCTACTACCTGCTTGTCTCTTGGTCATCCCCTGGCCCTCAGTCAGGAGCATAGTTTGTGGAAATGTTGGGCTCAAGTTCTTTCACACAGCACATGACCAGACTGTCAGCTTTGGAGCCTCATTCAACACACTAACTTCCCAAATATGCGTAAGTCCCCTTCGATGTGCTAGACATTCCAAGGGACAAAACAAAGATCCTGCTGTCATCTGGTGTTCCAGTAGGCTGCAGCAAACAAACCAGGCCCACGGGTAAAATCTACATATGGTTAATGGTAGTCCTGTGGTATTAAAAAATGAGACAGAAGTTGAGGAGGCCCTGCTGAGGACGGAGAGCAGCAGTTTAAAATGAGAGAGTCAAGGGAAGCTTTTCTTAGAGGTGACATAAAGACCTATGGAGATAGCTATGCTGGGAGCGCCAAGTACAGATGCTCTGAGACAGGAGCCAGCCATGTTCCAGGCACATCAGGAGGCAGGCTGGAACCAGGTGGGCAGTGTAGGTCCCAGATGTGGGCGCTAGGAATCGAACCCTCTAGAAGAGGGTTCTAGACTCTGTAGGTCCTCTAGAAGAACAGCAAGTGAGTTTAACCGCTGAGCCATCTCTGCAGCCTCTTCTGAGTTTAAATGCTTCCATTGTCCGCTGACTGAGGGAAAGACTCAATCTTAGCATAGCTTCTCTGTCAAAAGATCTCTGCCTGTGACTCTTTATTCACTGTGAAATTTGACCTTAATGGGAACTGCTGGGTTCTTTACAGTTAAAGCTGGTTTTACAGGTTGAATGTCCCCTAAAACATCTGTTGCCATCCGGACCTCCAGTGTCTCAAAGCAGGACCTTATTTGGATGCAAGTTCCTTATAGAGTAGCCAAGTTAAAAGGAGATTTGTAGAGTAGACTATAATCCAGTATTACTGGTCCTTATGAAAAGGATCATTTGGACTTAGGGTCAGACATTCATCTAGGGACCATGATGCAGAGACCAGGCCACGAAGACCAGGGGTGGCAACGAGTCTACATCCCAGCCAAGGAACGAATGCCTCAGAGAGCCACAAAGAGAGCCATAGACTGATCAGTCTCTAGTGTCTTCAGAGACACTCAACCCTCTCTGCTCTTTGGACTTGGGTCCAGCCTCCAGTGCTGTGAGAAAAGGAATTTCTGCTGATTTAAACCACTGAGTTTGTGGAACTTTAGTACAGTAGCTCCAGGAAATGGATATGGTCAACTATGGTGATTCCTTGTTTAAATTTAATTTTTTTATTATTGTGGGTGCATGATTTGTGTGTTGGGGGATATTTGTGCCATCGCACACTTGTGGAGGAGGTCAGAGGACAGCTTTGTGGAGTCAGTTCTCTTCTTCCACCTTTCTGTGGGTTCTGGGGCTCAAAAGTGGTATAAAGGTTGTAATGCACGCACCTTTACTGAGGTGCTAGCTCACAGTGTTTTCCTTATTGACCCACATGAACTAAAGACACACCAGTCCCTGGCCCCAGGACAGGTGGAAATGAAGGCGGCTCTGATACCCTGGGCAGATCTTGGTTAGCAGATGGATCTCTGTGGCCCCTTCATTGCAGTTGTATTATTTACCATCTGAGCAAATGTAGCATTTTAATTTGCTTGTAGCAAATTCATGGAACCCCAGGAATATGTCCGTGGATGACTCCAGTTTGCAAAACACGAGTTTAGAAATAAAGCAGCTTCGGGCTGGCGAGATGGTTTGCTAGGTGAAGGTGCTTGCGGCCAAGCCTGACAACCTGAGTTTGGTTCCCAGAACCCACAAATGGAAGGGGAGAGCTACTTCCCTGCAAGTTGTCCTGTGTCCACACATAAGTACTGTGGAAAGCAAGCATGCATACACGCATACATGCATGCATGCATACACGCATACATACACGTACACATATACACATACACATATACATACACACAAAATCAACAAATATCAAGAAATTTAAATAAATGTCTAATCTTGGGTTCGTTGAGAGGAGGAGGAAGGAGGGATGCAGCGTAGACTTTGGATCTGAGTTCAGATCCAATTTTTATGGCAACTCCAAATAGCAAAGCAGCCCATTTGGTGTACAAGTTGGGTTCTTCACTGTAAGACAACTAAAAATTAAAAAGAGAAAAAAACTAGTGTGTTTTATTTTTGGTTTTTTTTTTAAAGCTTCAAAAATACATAATTATGATACTATACAACCCTCCCAGTTAAAGTGTAAAATTGAATGGGTTTTAATGTAGTCACAAAGTTATGCAATCACATACCACCAATTTTAGAAAATTTTCATCACCCCCAAAAAGATAGCCAGTCATTCTTTATCTCTTCTCAGAAACCCCAAGCCCTGGCAGCCATCAGCCTACTCTCTGCCTCTAGGATTAGCTTAGTCAGTACCTTTTCCATATGTATATATATATCATTCCCAATATATATCATGTGATCTTTATGTCTGTCTTATTTAGCATGTTTTCAAGGTTCATCTATGTCGTAACATGATCCAGTGCTGAATAGCATTCTGTGAGTCACTTTATGAGTATTGTATGGGCTCATTTTATCATTTGATGGGCACTGGAATAGTGTGGCTGTGGATGCTTGCTTGCAACTGTTTGAGCTTCTCTGCTCCTTTCCCTTGGGTCTGTGACGAGGGGTGGGATTGCGAGGTCTCGATGGTGATGCTGTGTTTCACCGTTTGAGCGACTGTTGGGGTTTCCCAGAGTGGTTGTGCCAGTGTTCCCCCCTGCCGGTGGTGTACGCAGGTCCCAGGTTTCCCATGTCCTCACCGTCGCTCACTTTCTCTTGTCTGTGGAGTGGTATCTCACGGCGGTTTTGTGTTGAATCAAAATTTTTCTTTCCGTGAAAGTTGAGCTATACTCATGATACGCGTTCCTGGGTAAAATATCCTTGGTTTAGAGGCTGTGCAATTAACAATCTAACCTCAAAATCCCGATATTACTTCTAGTCATTTCTTGAAGCTGTTTGCCCAGATTAGAATTACTGTTGTGAGTTTAATCATTTGACTTCTGTTCCGCTGCAGATACTGTACAAGAACAGACACGCGGAGCTCTGTGGTCCTCTCCACCATGGGGACCAGGGCTGGAAGATCCGGGAAAATGGTTAGCCCAGTACACCTAGTATAGACGTATCTCCTGTATTGCCCTAGACAAGTGACAGGACATTTGCTCACGATTTTCCCAAAGGGGCAGCCGCTGCTTTGTGAGCATGGTAGTCAGTAAGCCGCAAACATCGTACTGCCGTAGCCAGCTAGAAATCCAGATAGAACCCAGGCCCCCTTTAGAGACAAGATGTACAAAGCTGCAGATCCCCTCCTAAAGAACAAGTGGCTTAACCAACGCTCAGTATTCAAGAGCCAGAAATAAAGGCAGGTGGAGGGAATGAATAACCCTGGCTTTGGGAGGCAGGCACTGTTGCTGCACGGCAGCTTGAGGAAGCTACCCAAGGCTCTTGGAACCTTGATGGTGGTACTCACCTGGTCACACAGTGAGACGTGAGATGCCCGGTTCATGGTAGGCACTCAGCAAAAGCTAATTTTCTTTCCTTAGATAGCCCTGCTGTTAGCGTCAGATATTTTTCTCTAGAGATTTCAGTCCAGCTCCAGATACGACAGAACACAGGGTTGATTGTATTGTTTAGGTATCTTCTCTTTGAAGAGAAATAATGAGCTCTTGGCAAAAACGTAGCACTGGTGGCGATGGATATTGTAATTTGGTAGCTGCTGATTGACACATGTTTGCTAAACAGCTATTCAGTCTTGAGAGAGCTTGCCTAGAAGTGGGGGAAATGGAAGAATCCTAAGAACAGTTTTATCCTCTTTGCCAGGTATTTATTTGTCTTGAAAAAAATCATCTTAAATCTTTAAAATAAAATATGGACACGCTTTGGCTTAAGAATTCAGACTTCTCCCTGTGAAACTCAACCGTTACCAGACACGAAGGTGTCACGTCCTTTCCGAAGCCTCTCTGCCTTGATTTTTGTTTTGCTGTTGTTTTTTTGTATTTGATGTCGTGTTAAAGAGAATGCTGGTCTTTTGGTCACTGGGTCTTTTTTTAGCCCCGCGGGGGGAAGTCATAGTAACAGGCTTCACGTCTGATTGGGCTCCATGGCAACAAAGGGTTGTGACTTTATTAAAAGAGAGTCGAGCATGCCAAGAAAGATAAAAATCAGAACATGGAAGATGTCTGAAGAGACGCATGTGCTTCGAGGGCCGTGTGCCCTGGAATGTGGAAGGCTCCCCCATTCGGCATCGGTCTCTGTGATGAATGCGAGTCCCACAGGGTCACCTCTGGGGTCACAGGGATCGGGGCTATTTCTTTAAACCTCACCTGCAGCTTTGCTTTTCCTTCCTTCCTTCCATTCATCTTGTTTTTAATGTCCTGGTATTTTAAGAAAAATCAAAACAGTTATGTGAAGAACCTAAAACCAGAAAGGATTCTGGCTTTAAAGGTAGAAAGGCATCCTTTTGGGAACCGATTCCAGCTGTAAATTGTACGACCGTGTGGGAGGGCCAATTAGAGGCAATTATAACTGGATCTAGCTCTCCCTGAGTCAAAGCTTGCTCTGTGCTTTCTGAGCTGGGGCGGGGGGGATGGGGCGGGGATGGGGTGGTTCTCATCCTTGCTCCTCAGTTTGAAATGCTTATTCCGGGCCACAGGCATAGAGTCTGTGCAGGAGTTGCATCATTTCTCTACCAACCACAAGGGACGGGCAGTCGCTAGAACCGGTGTGTGATTAGAGCCGTCCGGCTCGGACACTAGCCGGGGGAAAAGTGGCTTGTTTGGATCATCAGCCTGTGCTTTGCCTCAGCTGGATGGATGCATGCGGTGGGGCTGCCGCTGCTCTCTCTCAGGTGCGCAGTCACGCCTTTCCCTCATTCTGATACCGAAAGCGAAAGAAACGGGAGAGGAGGGTTAAAGCTGGACACCAACACCCCGGTCTCTTAGCCTTTAAACCGGTGGCACACCCGGACATGCGCCCTGAGCTCAGACATCATTAGTCACCTACCTACAGCTGCCTCGTGGTGAATCAGAAACTTCACAGATACTCGGACTCCGATGATTAAACATAGCAGGCAGTATTGGTCTGTGAGGAAAGAATTAGCTCACCACGTTCCAGGTCTTCCAGCCATAGTTAATCAGTCCTCGGGGAAATTATGTAACTCGGTCGGCCCTGGTCTCTTATCTCGCAGTGAGTTTGACCTGAATTGATGCTTCCCAGACTTCAGCTGTGTGTAATAACCTGGGCTCCAGCGTAAGACACAGAACCCATTAGAAATTCTGATTCACCATCCGGGGTGGGACGAGGAGGGTAGAGGCCCCGGGTGATCTTACAAGTTGACATTCTGGAAACACTGCTCATCTAGCTCAACGATGTCATACTGTAGCTGGAACAAAAACTGGAGTAGAGATGGAGGGAGAAAGGGAGTTGTCAGATACACACAGACTCTCAGTGGTTAGGCTTAGGTTACGGCAGCCACACTCAGAAACAGGGCCCGCTTTCCCAGCGTCCTTCCTGTCTCAAACTCGGCTCTCCCACATGCTCACCCCCATCTCTCTAAGGAGTCCAAAGGGCTGAGCTGAGAGGCCCGGCAGATCTGTTTGCTCCTGGTGCGTCACACTCTGGGGCAGCAATGAGCACTTGGTATTCACAGAACTGTCTTCCCTTGGTGGTGGTGTTTCCTTACGCAGAAAAGCGTCTACTAAGCAGGTACTTCCAGTGTGCGTGAGGCGATGGAAGAGACATCAGAACTACCTGGAGAGGTTGTTTTAAAATAGTAGACCCAAGTCCTAAAGATTCCGTATGTCCTACCTGGTGCTTGGGCACCCATCTTTCGGTTGTTTTTAACTTGAAAGACTTTACAGGGCTGGGAGTGGGGAGGGTTGGTCTTTTTAAGACTTAAAACTGATCTATGAGAAACCAACCCCACCAGGACCTCCTGAGCAAAACTAGCTTCAAGTTTAGACACACATGTTTAGCATGAGGAGAGGACTAAGTGGAGCCACTCAGATTATGGAGGTGCATGTAACATTCAGCCTCAGAGGGGAGCCTGAGCCCCTGAAAATCTTGAGTTTACCAATTAAACTATTAGCTGCTAAAGCTAACGTGTTTCAGTGCCTGTCTTCTCTGTGCTCTCTCTGCCTGTATTGTGTGTTTCCTGCTGAGCAGAGATTCAGCATTAAGTGAAGTACTCAGTATATTATCTGAGTAAGCCTGAACTGTGAAGGTTTTCCTTTTCCCTGATGAGCTTAACTCAAAAAGTATAAGTTCAGGGGCTGGAGAGGCAGCTCAGAGGTTAGGAGTACTGGCTGTTCTTCCAGAGGACCTGGGTTCAATTCCCAGCATCTACCTGGTGACTCACAACCATCTGGAACTCCATTTCTAGAGGATTCAATGTCCTCTTCTGGCATCCACGGGACTGCATGCAAGTAATGCACAGACACATACGTGGGCAAAACACTAATATATACATAAAATAAAAATAAAATAAGGCTAAAACATTTTCAAGTGTAAGTTCATTAAAAAAAATAAATTTCATAATACCGAAGGTCTTAAGTCTTTGATCCTGGCTTATTGCCCCTTCTACCCACCCTATTGAAAGGTTCCATTTGCCGTGTATCTTAATGGAAGCAGCCCTGTGAAAATGAACCTGTCTGTAATTTAACCAGTTCTCCATTAACATAGTACTATTTGAGTTCTTTCCAGGACATGGTAAGTCTCTGTTATTCCTGTGTTTGCTTGGATTTATAATAATATATTTTAAATCTTTGTTTGTTTTTTTGTTTGTCTGTTTGTTTTCTGTAACCTCATACGGATGAAAACAATTTGTTTTTGGTGCCAAAGATCAAACCCAGGGCTTTGTACGTGTTAGAGAAGTGCTGAGCTACCAAGCCACAGCTTCAGTGTACCCCCATCCGTTCCCCACCCCCCAACTGCCCACATAGATAGAAAAATTACTAACGTAAATGTGTTTGGGCCAAGAGGAGGTATAACTCATTGTCATTCCAACCCTGGTGCCAGCTTGCTAGGAACGTCTTACCTGCAGACTGACCCCCCTGCTTGGCTGCTGCCCTGGCAGGCAAACATCTGCCTGTCTCTGTCTGTGTATAGAGAACCTGAGGCTTCACCAAAAGACCCCTGGCTAAAAAGAGTGAAGCTATTGGTGAGAAAAAGAATTTAGAATAGACCTACAGTGTTCTGAGGGAGAGAGACCAACCTAGCAGAAGAGAGCCACCTGAATTTGCAGAGGACTTGAGGTCATAGAGGTCGCAGATCCTGAGCCTAGCTTTGTGGAACTGAATCTGTGTGTGCTGCTAGTGGACAGTGTGGCTTCAGGGCTTTAGTGTACAGATGCTCCTGACTCATGATGGGCTTTCATCCTGATAACCTTGGGTTTAAAGTACCCTACGTCAAAAATGTGTCTGATGCATCTGATCCTAGCGGAGCCACACAGCCCACTGCAGTGTAGCTCGGGGGTACTGACAGGGAGCTACCACTCTGCCACGGCCTGCCATCACAAGGGCATTTTAAAACCTGCATCACTAGCCCGGGGAAATATTTTAAATCTGAGACGTGGTTTCTACTGAACATGTATTGCTTTTATACTATCATAAAGTTTAAAAATTTCAAGTCTAACCTCGTAAGTCAGGTCAGGGGGCCATCTGTAGCTTAAATGTGTTCATTCAAAGTGTTAAAAATAAGCAGAACAAGCCCCACTCCCTCAAAAGAGCATGCATTTCTTATACAGTGTGTTATTGACGTAACATTTCGTTCGAGGTGAGGCCCATTTTCTAGCATTTATTATTTAGCGCTTTTTAGACCCTGACTTGAACTGAGGCAGAAAGAGACCATGTCATATTAACTCCAGGAGGAACACACGTTCCTCCCTAAATATTACATTGCAGTTATACACAGACTCTTTATTAGACTGACCAAATTCTCGTCTCTTTTTCTAAACCCCAGTGCCTTTTCCTCCCCGCCCCCAAACAGTTAGATCAATACCTCGGAAACCACACAGCAATTTTGGGACCTTTGCTTTCGTTATTTAATATTAAGGGCATGAAACTCCTGGTTCCTCTGGACCATCCTGACCTGAGCTTTTCATATGGCTTGTGGCAATTCAAATATTTGAGAATCTGTGCATACAAGGAAGGTCAAGAGGGATTTAAAGATGGGCGGCTGACTGCAAGCAAGCTTGTAATCTGCTCCGTGGGTCAAGAACTCAAATTATAATACATAACACTCTATGATCACAAAAGGGCAGGAAGAAAGTATGAAGTATCTCTTGTCTGCCGTGGCGTGCGGTCCTTTTCTGAGCCTGTTAAATCTTGAGAGCTTAAAAGCAGGGTCTCAAAAAGGTGAATTTACTTGCCCGGGGTCACACAGTTACCAAGAGGCAGAGCTGGGGCTTGAGTGGGTCTGGCTGCCCCTGAAACCACGTGCACCCTCAGAGTGGAGGGCTCCGGCTACTGCCCCTGCTGGCTCCCAGGCCTGCTGTTCAGAGCACTCACTGTGACACCGTTCATAAGTGTCCAGGGAGCCCCAAGTCCATCACACCCGAAGCTGATCCTAGTTCACGCTAACTCTTGCCTATTGTGTGGATCTTAAGCCCCCGGAAGACCGGACCAGAAAGGGTACTGTCCTGCCTCTGCCTCTCTGGCCTCACTCACTTGCCATCTCCTCTCAGACAGATGCTGTCCCCTGGAGCTAGGACGCCATCCTCCCGATCTCCTCTCAGACAGATGCTGTCCCCCGGAGCTAGGATGCCATCCTCCCGTAGCTTTCAGCACCTCTGGCCTCTGATTTGCTATACTACTAACTCGGGGCATGAAGCCCCTCTGCCCACATGCATTTTCCACCCTGATCCCAGGGATCCCAGGCTGCCAGGGGCCTGGCAGGTGAGCTCAGCTTGATTTAAGTGGGGACTTTGGGTCTGGTCCCTAGGGCCCGAGACCTCCATTCTTCTGTGTTTCTTACACTATACTTCTCAAGACTTGTTATCTCTCTACTTACTGACCCATAGCAACTGCGGACAAACAAATCTGCCCTTTTGCTTTAGAAAGAAACCAAGCCCAGCCCCTCCCCCTTGGCAGCTCCTCCCTGGAGCTCCCTTAGCCCCAAGTCCGCCTGTCCTCTCAGTTATCAGTGACTGCTATTGTCCTTCCTCTGTAGCCACTGGACAAGAAGGGGGCTGTACCCCCTCAGCTCTCCAGTTGTGCCTGACACTCGAGGCACCCAGAACATCTGTCTTTAGAAAGAATCAACAGAAGAAAGGGTCTCCTGACTCTGCATGTGCCCTGCACACCTCTTCCATTCCCCTCGCTCGTCACTGAGTGGCCGCTTCACAGCCGTGTGTGTGTGTGTGTGTGTGTGTGTGTGTGTGTCCCCGTCCGCGTGTCCACGCACATCTGCTCCACCAACCTGGATTTGTTAAATTGAGCCCGTTTCTTTACGAGTACAAAGGAGTGCCAACCAGGCTGAATGTGAGTTGCCCTGCACTCCCGGGGCTGCGTGATAGCAGGCCTCTGCCCTGGTGGGCCTCCCCGCAGAGACAGTGTACGGCTTGGCCTTCAGCACAAAGAGCCCATTTGTGCAGCAGGGTGCTGAATACGTCGCATTATTGCTGACAGTTGTGCTGGGCACAGTACAGGGCGTGGAGTTTCCCCCGAGGCAAACACAGGGGGAATATCCAGAGATAGTGTGAGCTGATCTCCAAAGTCCAGGGTGAGTCATCGGTAGGTGCCGTGGAGAGTACCGGGCTGCCTGCGTGCAGTCAGCTGCCGCGGGCAGGAAGGTGAGAGCTTCGACGTGCTGCCCTGCTCCCGGTTTGTCCCGAGGTGTTTGGTAAGTCTCTTACAACCTTTCCAGCCAGGGCATGTAAATATGTGTTGTCGGGCCTTTTGTAATTAATATCCTGAAAGGTACTTGAAAGAAATAGAAATGGTTTTTGTTCTTACCAGTTGTCTCTGTGCTCACTCGAATCCGTCTCTGATTTCCCAAGCAGATTTCTAGGTATTTAAATACCCAAAACGCCTACGGAATTGCCGAATTCCCTCACTGTTCATTTCTTTTAGAAGTGTAAGTCCAGTAAGAGTAGTTAAACAGAGGGATAACATCAGGGTCAAGTGTGGGGACTCCAGCTTAAAACAAACCACCCCCTTCACTTGCCTGTGGGTATGCCAGGCTCTGAGCCAGCGTCTAACTTCCTATTTTAACACCCGTCTTCCCACAGTGGCCATCCTTCTCTCTGCCTTCCCTGGACACCAGTGAGCTTCCATGTAACTGACTTTGTGACACCTCAACCCACCGCAGGCAAGAAGGGTGTGGCAGATGCTGCCCTGTGGGTGAGGGAGGAAGCAGACAGCAGGGAGTGCAGTGTGCCTCCGAATCAGGGCTCCTCCGCCCATCCTGGGACTTCTGTGGTGGGATGTGACATCCTACCCTGGAGTGCTGGGCACAGTGCAGGGCGTGGACTTCTCCCCAGAGGTAGGATGGCACAGGATATCGATCTTCACCATGTGTCTCGTGCGTGGCTGTTAAGGAAGACTTTAAAAAGTATTCTTTCATTCCTTAGATATTAAAATATCTCAACACCTTTTTGTCCCCCAGTTGCTTCTTCATCAAAGGTTTATCTAAAATGTCTCTAAAGAAGGCATATTCTTGTTAGCTATCTCCTGGTCTTTAGAAACCAGAATAATTGTGGTTGTGAGAGGGAGTGGCAGGCTAGAGACATTGACTCCTTAGATCTTAGAGGTTAGATTTCTGTTATTCATAAAGAAAAATTGGTGGGTCTAATTGCTCCAGCAAACAGCGAAGTATCCCATAGCCTCAGTATTGTGAGGGGTACAATTAGCAGAGCTTGGCATGCACAGTGTCAGTTGGAATGAAAGTGGAAATGCTCCCCGGACTGTACTGCTTGTAAACTATTTTCACCTGCCACGCCCTCTGTGTGCTGGGCTGTTCACAAAGATACAGAACAGGTTTGCCAAGCTGTTGATTGGTGGACAGGCCATTCTGGAGATGCCCTGTCCTTGTTGGCACACCATTCCACCTCTACACCCCCTTCATCTTCTCTAGCCATTGAGGGGTGGGCGGATTAGTTATCCTATTGGGGAGGGGGGTGTTAGCCTTCACCATGACCAGGGCTTTCTCCAGACTGTGTCCTTCACTTTCTTGGATGTGACCTGGTAAGGATAGTGATCAGAAAGATAAGACCCAAGCCAGAGGGCTTTTGTATCCAAGTCGTAATTTATATTTTACCATCACCCAAAGGTTAAGCTATACTGAAGATAATCATATTAAGTGAGTTAAGCCCATCTCAGAAAGACATTATGGTTTCTTGTAGTTCCTGGATTTTATATAGGTGTAGAAACTCATGTATGTGTGTACACAGAAGTAGAAGCAAAACCGGCAACAAACGGGAAGGGAATAGAGGGAAAACGCCGGCATGTGATTGATATATATCGTTGTATGAAAATGTCTTACGTTATACAATGAGAAACTGTTCTTACTTGTAATTCTTTAAATGTTAAGAGGTAGGTATGATGATGTGCCTTTAAGTCCAGCACTTGGGAGACAGAGATAAGTGAATCTCTGTGGGTTCAAGACCAGCCTGGTTTACATAGAGTCCTAGGCCATCTAGAGCTTCTAAAAGGTTCTCAGCCTGTGGGTCGAGACCCCTTTAGGGGGCGGAACGGCCCTTTCACAGGGGTCACCTAAGACCGCCTGCAAATCAGATACTTACCTGGTGATTCAAAACAGTAACACAGTCACAGTTATGAAGTAGCAACGAAACTAATTTCGTGGCCGGGGGTCTCCACAGCGTGAGGAACTGTGTTAAAGGTTAAGAACCACTGGGCTACCTAGCGAGACCTTGCCTCATAAAGTTTTTTAAAAATAAAACTGAAGTTGTCGGGCCAGAGCAGTTGGATTGGAAAATAGGCTATTTTTTTTTTCTATTCACACATATTTAGTTTAGTTCTTTATCTCATAGTTTTTATTTTTTAAATGACCATACATTATTAAATATTATGCAGAGGAGATACTGCGTTAGGGAAAGTGAAAGCGAAATGCCCGAGAGCCAGTGTGAGTTACTAGGCCCGACTGTGGGTCTCCCCCTGATGGGGTACCCTGTCACAGCCCTTCCAACCCCAAGATGCCAGCGAGGCCTTAAGATTTATGTTAACCATTGCCTTGCTGTATCTCATCATTTTACCGCCTACCTGTTGATACGAAGGAGAATTGGTATCTGACCCTTTATAAAGCTCCCTTCTAAATACGTTCTTTTTTGTTTGTTTTGTTTTTGGGGTGTTTGTTTTGAGAAAGGATTTTACTAGGTAGCTGTGATGGCTAAGAACTCACTGTGTGTAGCCTTAGTTTGTCAGGTACCTGAATGTGTTCTTCAAATCAGCACAGCTCTGGTCTGCGTCGTTCGGATATGCGAATGCATACCGTGCTTATGTGTGTCTGTGCGGTCTTCTTACTCAAGGCCTTCGAGTTATCTGTGGGATGTTTCTTGTTTTTCCCACAGTTTGCCTTTGTGAACAGCGCTGTTGTGAATACTTTTAATCTACTGTCCTGTCTGAATAGCAGGGTTTCTGTATCTCCAAGGCATGTGCATATTCAGTGCCCATTTTTAATATTTTAAGAATCAGTTATAGCCAGGCAGTGGTGGCACATGGCTTTAATCCCAGCACTCGGGAGGCAGAGGCAGGAGGATCTCTGAGTTTGAGGCCAGCCTGGTCTGCAGAGTGAGTTCCAGGGCAGCCAGAGTTAGAACAGAAAAACCCTGTTCTAACCTTCCCTGCCTCCCCCAAAAGTTATATGTAAACAATTCCAATTTATTTTAATCTGATTTGAGCACTGCTTCATTTCAAAGTAAGTCCTACAGGTACTAAGATGTATTTTAATGAACACAGTTCTGTTCTGCTTTGGCTCTTGAGAAAGTAGCTTCAACCTTAAGGACATGGATTTATTGCTTTTTTTTTTGTAGTTATTGTTACAGAAACCATATTTGAAAGTCCAGAAAAACATTCAAGACTAGGAATCACAAACTAAACATCTTCACCCTCAAAAGTCACATGAGCTTTATGTAACCAGTCCGTCTCTTTTGAGACAAGGTAAGTGACACTGGCATGTGTCACAACCCCAGGGGTGGCTGGAGAGGATAGGTTCTGAGAAACGCTTCACTAGGTGATGCTGTCATTGTGCAAACATCATGAATTGACTTATACACGCCTAGGCAGTCCAGCCGACTGCATAACTAGGCGAGGTGCAGCCTGTTGCTTCCGAGTACGTATCCCTGGGCTGAATGCTGTGAACAGTAGTAACATAGCAGAGTCCATGGATATGTTTCTAAGTACGGAAAACGCACCGCAAAAATACCAAAGATTTTTATTTTAATGGTGTACCCGTATAGGGAGCACTTGCCATGAATGGAGCTTCCAGGCCCGGAAGCCACCCCATGCACGTCAGCGTGAGTCAGCGGTGAGGGCCTGAGAAGGCCTGGGGCATCAATGCACAGTCCTATAGATGGTATTTTAAAAAATGACTCTCAGGCGGCGCTAAATTTACAAAAGTATTTTCCTTCAATAGTAAACTGAACTGAATGCTGCTCCTAATTTTCTGAAATTTTTAATTCCTTCAACTTTGTAACTTTAACACTTAACTTTAAATAACACGTTTGTCTAGCTAAACAAAAACGGTTTCTTACTCTAAAAGTTTTCTTCTGCTTTAAAATGTGTGCTTTTTTACTCTTTAAACCTTTCGCTTAAAACAACAACAAAACAAACAAAAACCGGAGGCTCAAATACACACATCTTCCCACGACGGAGATCATCCACCTTGCTGACTTCTCCCGCGTCTTGTCCCACTGGACAAGGTCCTCAGGACCTACCTGATGCGGTTCTACAATTTACTGCTTTGTTTTTAATGCTCTGTAGAACGAGAGTAAAACTACCAGGCGTACGTAAACCAGAAAGCTAGCCCTTTATTTCCAGTCGGTCTATGTGTCACACTTCTCTATGCTAATGAAGTGGGTTTGTTTATACTGCTGTCACCCAGGCACCTGAGTAATGTGTTGTGAAATTAACACGGCTATGATGTCACCAGGTAAGGGTTTTTTTTTTTAAAGCTCTGTTATAGTCTTAGAGGACTCATGCATAAAGTCAGTCCATTGGCACTGCAGATAGAACCATCATTGTGCTGTGTGTGTGTGTGTGTGTGTGTGTGTGTGTGTGTGTGTGTGTGTTCAGTATCAGATATTGCATTGATTGGCTCCACTGGATGTTCCCAGTGAAGAGTCTGTATGGGAAACATCGCTGCCCACACAGTCCAGATTCAAAACTGCATACATTTGGAAAGAAAGCTCTCCTCCGTAAAAGTGTTTTTCAGTGAGTGGCATTGGTAGCTTCAGAAAATGGTATTTTGTGAAGAGCTATAGAAGAAAAATGTAAAATTAATACACCATGTTTTCTGTGGGATACTTGGTTGAAAATTTATATTCTGACTTGGCAATTCCAGCTTAGTGTCAGACAACTTTCTTAGAACGGTGTCTAAGGACATGGCTTTCCTTCCTCGGGAAGTGGATTTTGAAAACCTCTTTTTGGTTGAGATACATTTCTAAAGGTAAGTCACATAAAGGGTATCATTGTGGGCGTCAGTACAAAAGTCCTACCCCCCTGGAGGCCAGTCATTTTGTTACTGTGTGTGAAGGGGTCTTTGGATGAGTCAGGGAAGGGTCTGGCATGCATTATGAAGTCTATACTCTCACTGGAGAGTAGAGAATGCACTGGGGACTTCATCTTAAAATATAAAACGAAACTGTAGCAGAACAAACGTGAAACAAAGTGTTTCCTCTTTAGATTCCCAATCCATTTCCCCATAGGTTTCTATCGTCCAAAACTCTTAGAATATCCTTCTAGAAAATTCCAAGTACATAAAGTACACTTGTATACATCTGCGATAACCCAACCCCCCCACCTCTCCTGAAGCACAGATGGATGTGTCCCATAAGCATAATCCAGCATCTTGCTTTTCCCTCCTAACAGTTTACCTTGGACAGCTTCCCACAGTCGCCATTCAGCTCCGTTTCCATTTCAGTGGCTGCACCATTTTCTAGCGCACGGCATTTTATTTCCAGGTGGTTCACTATTGATGGTTGTCTGCGCTGTTTCTCACACTGGAAAGAGGGTGATGGCGGTGGCAGGGGAATAGTAAACTATGGCGTTAGAAGCAACAACAGCAAATCGAAGACAGAGGCAAAGACTTACGTGTACTTTGATCTCCATGGCTCATCTTCAGATCTCTTGGAATTGTTTATTTTGAGAACTATATGGAAGCTCAAAAGGGCTAGATAGGTGGGCCTGGTTGGCATAGGCCTATAATCCCAGCTGTTTGGGAAGCTGAGGCAGAAGATTACAAGTTCAAGGCCAAGTTGGGCTTCAGAGTGTGTTCAAGACCAGCCTGAACAATTTGATCTCAAAATAAAAAGTAAAAGAGAAAGAGGGATGGGGATGGGTGTAGCTCATTGGTGGAAGGCTTACCTAGCATGCACAAGGCCCTACATTCAATCCTCCACACTTCCAGAAAACTGAGGGGGGTGGGATGTTTTCTTTCTTCTCGTCATGATTGAGCAGTAGGAGAATGTGATACTGGGAATGTGTTTACAAACATTACAAGTCTAGTGGCTAAAGATTTGAGAGTTCCAGTTGTCTCTTCTCCTATCCCTAGCGCAGACGTTCTCTATGGCCACTGAACTATCTGCTGCAACTTCCTTAACAGATTTCTCTTGTGATGTGCTCTTTGGACATGGGGGGGCGGTTCCCTGACGTGGAGCTTGGTATTGCATTGGTGTGTTTACAAACATGCCTGTACTGAGTGGACCCCAAGAGAGGGCATGGTAGGACTGCATATGTGTGTGGGCCTCCTAACACAGGCGAAGGAAGAGCTGGCAGGGACCCAGGCGCGAGCACTTGGCCTGGACAAGGTTCACTGGATCAGGCTGTTTGCTCTGGGGAAGAGGGAGAAAGTACAAAATGTGTACAAAGAAGGGGTTGGGTCAGGGCATGGAGGCCTTTAAAGTCTAACTTCAGGAAGTCGATCTTTATCCTGTAGGCAGTGTGTAACCATTGAAAGCGGTAGCCCGGGGACACACAAGTAAAGAGCTGCCACGCACTATAAAAGATTTGAGCCAGACAGGCGTTCCAGAGAACAGGAGGGTCAGCTGGGAGGAGATGAAGGGAAAGGAACTTGGTCAGGAGAGAGGGGAGGTTAGCCCTGAAGACTGAGGAGCTGTTGGTTATGTAGTGTGACACTCGAGAGATGTATCACATCGTACCCAGGTCGGGGCAAGAGCAGTTAGAAAGATGGATTGAAATTATTGGCGAAAGATGCTGGGTCAATGGAAGATTAACGACCGCACCCGAATCTCCTTGTCATTCAGTTCCTGCCTAATTACGTTGTCACTCTCCCTCTGCTTACGCATGCTAAGTTAGTTCCTTTGAAGGATGTGCTCTGTGATGTAAAATAAACATACTGCCGTCCACGGTTACTTACGATTGAACACTTGTCAGTCCTGTGATGTGAAGTATTTGCTCCCCGACTGTTAGGTTCATATTTATCCAGGATGAAAAGCAATCAAGCAAAGTGTCTTTGACACAGGATTGGGTTATTTACAGGTTTCTTTACAATGTCTTTAATAATAAAAACAAGTGTGACAGCACATAAAGCCACGAGGGCATCGGAGGCACCGAAGTATAGAAACGGGAGAAACTCGAGCTCATCAGTTTCAGGCTAATATCTTGGGCTGAATGGGGTTTCATAATGTTCTTGGTTTGATGACTATCAAGCAGATGGTCCCCTAACATTTTGAAATGCTGAATAAAGTAGGCGGCCTGAGCTGAATTAATGAAGCATGCCACAATGTAGACACTATTATGTCATTCGCAGGCTTGGAGTCAAGGTCATCAGCTTTCTCGAAGCCAAAGAATGGGGAAAAAGAAAACAACCTACCATTCATATGTCTTAAGGAAGTAGGTCTGAATAAAGCCTATTAAGAAAGCCTGTTTTACCCTTCGGGCATGCAGTCGGTAGGTTTTCAAGAGATAATTCTGAACTCAGGCAGTTCTGTAATAAGCTCAGAGCAGATGCCCCATGTGAGTTCTCACAGTCCCTGGGAGAGTTAGGGTTCTCAGTGGGGAACAGACACATGATTTGACCTGTCGCCCCATCTGGCATCGAAGCTTTCAAACTGTCTTCCCCACTCCACTGCTGTAGGGTCTTTGCTTGTTTGTTTGCTTGTTTTTCAGTTTTCCTTGTTGCTGTGATTGAAACGCTTTGAGAAAAGCAGCTCACAGGTGGATGAACTCAACTCACCGTCCGAGGGGACAGCCCATCATGAGAGCAGGAGGGAAGCAGAGAGCAATGTAGATGCTCAGCTAGCTTCTTCCTTTCCTGCAGTCCGGGACTCAAACCCACTTTTAGAGTGGGTCTTCCCACCTGAATTGCCCTCGTCGAGATAGTCCTTCAAAGGCACCCCAGACATCAGCCTGACACTCCAGGTGTGCCTGGGGCTTGTCCCCTGGGTGGTTCCAGATACTGCCAAATTGACAGTTAACACTAACCGTCCCCCACCCCCAATAACAGGTACCCTTTTATTCATCTAATCTGGTTTTTAGTTTTTCCAGACAGATCTTTTGTCACGGCGCCTAGCCGGATGGAGGTGACGGGTGGCCACGCTGCCTTTGCACTGTTGGGCTTCCTAGGTAACACAGGATGTGACGTGCCACGGGGGTGTTTGCTTTTCTAAACGTTGCACGTTGTAATGGCCTCGGTGTGTGTATTGTTCTCCTAGGTAGACGGTCTTCTCTGGTTTTCCTTTCTTGGTTTTGGTTTGGGGAATCTTTTTTAAAAAATTTTTTTTGCCTTTTGAAAACAAACCTCAAGCTCATGGCACTCCTCCTGCCTCAGCCTCCTGAGCATTAGGATAGCAGCTGTGAACTGCCACGTGCATCTCGGTAGCTTATCAAGCCTCCCTCCCCCACATCCATGTCAGGGGTCTGCATCCCAGAACCCTCACTGGATTGGATCAGCAGGCATCCTTACAGCTTCCTGTTTGTTCCATTCTCTGTAACTCTTAACCTTCTCCTACACACGTGTAACTCATGTGCGTCTCCACCCGAACGGTGGACGCTCCCAGGGCTGACCACGCTGGTCTTTGGGACTCCAGTGCTTGCAGCATACTGCCTGGCTAACAAAGCAGATGGGGGGAAGGAGGGCCGTTTTCAAATAGAAGTTCTGAATTTTGGTGGGCTGGTTTGGAACCTCCCTTAATCAGTTCTGTCAGCTATCACAGAAACAATTTGGTCTGTGTAAGTAAGCCCTAATTGTACTCTGTGTGCCTTTTAGTTAAATCCAGCCTCTCTGATAAAAATTGGCTCTCTAAGTAACCATTATGTAACGAAACAAGACATCAGCCCAGTGTTTCAACGTGGTGTTTAGGGTTTTGCTGTTTTTCAGAATGTAAAATTAAGCATTTCCGTGTCTAAATCGGTTGCAACTCACGTGCCTCCCAGACACTAGTGCCTTGCTGTGGACCGTACAGATTCCCATTACTTTTCGTTTACACTCTGTGTTCCGGCAACACGCACACACATGTTCATCTGCGTCGAGGACATGCTGGAAACTAACATCCAGTACACGTTGACAGACTTATTAAGGTTTGTGCTATACAATGATGATTTTTGCCGGGCGCGGTGGCCCACGCCTTCCATCTCAGCACTCACGAGTGAGAGGCAGATGAATCTCCTAGTTTGAGGCCGTCTTGGTCTACTGAGCGAGTTCCAGGACAGCCAGGGCTACACAGAGAAACCCTGTCTTGAAAACCAAAACAAACAAAAAAAGATGACTTTGACAGCTCTTACGTTTTCGTGGTCTAAGATGTCTTTGCCTCTTCTAGCTTACTTTTTTTCGAGATATATCTTACAGTAATGCACATATATCTTAAACGTGTAGTTGAATGAGTCTAACCCCTGAGGTCTGGTGCTCCTCGCTCCCCCTGCTGGTGACTCACTCTCCCAACTTCTGCAAGGTAGTCTCGACACAGCGTGAAGGACACAGCTTGAACGTTTTCGTGTGTGCTTCCCCTTCTTGAGTATTATATGCAGGCGAGCTTCCTTCCTGGTATTTGTTTCTTTGGCTTGCTGCATTTAAACTGCTAGTTACATAATTTTCATCTTGGCAATACAGATACTACAGATACTACTGTTTGCTGAGAATTCAATAATGTGAGAGCGGCAGAGTCCTGACAGGCTGTAGGGTTCAGTCGCCCAGTTCCCTCACCTGAGGGTCCTGAGGTCCGAAGTGAGCCGTGGCTCAGATTGCGGTGTCACAGTTCAAGTATCTGTCACGGGGGACTGTATCTGTCACGTTGCCATCGCCGTGACAAAGGCGACTTAAGGGAAGAGAAGTTTAGTCGGCTCATGATTTGAGAGGGGTTCGATGAGGCAGGGAGAAATGGCAGGGGCCCCTCGGCGGTGGCGGTGGCGGTGGCGGGGTACGAGGCAGCTGCTCCTCACATCTGGATCAGGAAGCACACTGGAGCTGGAAGCAGGGCCTGGCCCTTAGTTCCGAACATATACCAGCTAAGCCTCGTGTTCCCACCTCCCCCGAATAGTGCCACCAGCTGCAGCCGCTCAGCTCCCGCGCCTCTGGGGTACATCCCGGTCCAAAACCATAACAATGCCCCAGTCAAGGAGAACACAATGCAGGCGAGGCTTTAAAATGTTGACTCCTCCTTGGCAAGAGTTTCAGTCATCGAGGGACCCAGTTCCTCCTAGTGTCAGTTAAATGAAGTGTAACCGACTCTGTCCTAGGAGCTCTAATTAAAACCAGACATTAAAGGCGGGCGTCTGGTTCCCGTGTTCTCACAGCATCTTTGTTTTCTAGGTATTGTCTTGCATGTTTTGTTTTCTTAGATGTGGCACTCCCTAAGCCCTGATGAAAACTGCAGGATTATTCTTAGGGTGGGAAGAAAATTCTGTTTCTGTGATCTCTGCTAGCAAAAACAAACAAATCCTTAATCTTAAATCTGCCTGCTGAGGCAGCATGGAGTCAGGAAAGTCTTATAGAAAGGGTTTTGAAGGGGAGAGATTGGCGGATTTACAGCAATGGGAAATTCAGTCCTTGTTGACCTACTGGCCAGCCAGTAGCCACAGAACATCCCCCAGAGTGTTAGTAGATATAGTTAGCAAATGGGGAAAAAAACTTATTTTTCCCAAGTACAAAGCACTTTCAAGCAGGACTAAAAACATCAGTTGGTCATGAAATTAATTGAATGAATAATAAATGGTATTTTATATTTTTCATGTGGGAAAGCAGAAGTTACATCACAGAAGATACTTGTCTACCTTACTCCAATTCAATAGTGGCAGGTTTCACTCCTGTCGTGTGTGCACGTGTGTGGGCGTGTGGGCGCGTGCACGCGTGTTGGCAGCAGCAGCAGTAGTGTTCCTGTTGTTGCTCTTAGCTTTGGACTTTAACAAATAAAGTTCCTACCTTCCTAGAGTGTATTGGCTTTAGTGATAACCAGCATTTTCAACTCTCTCAACTCTACAGAAGGCCAGTTAGAGCCGTTAACAAACGCCCGTTCACAACACCCTCGCGGTGACCCTGTGGAGAAGATAGAACTGGCCTCGTTTTACATGTAGAAGATTAAGGCACAGAGGGAAATATCTTACCCAGAGTAACACAACATGGCAGAACTACAGTCTGAACCAAGCTGCTTGGGCTCTGAAGTCTGAGCCTCAGGCTCTAACTTCCGCCACCAGCTGATGGCTGACCTCTCCTTGGGACAGATGGCTATGGAATTCCAAGAAATCTGAGCTGCCCGGTTGCTGCTAGTGCTGGGAGTTGGCCCTGGCAGGCTGCTCCCTCTGTTTTGGAAATACAGTCAACCCAAATATAGCCTTGGATTTTTAAGACGGGTCGTGATATGGGGTTTATCTTTAAAACCACAATCCACAATGTTTTTCTGTTTCTTTGGGGACCCTTTTCTCCCAGTTTGTAAAGCAGTGCCTCCTGAAACAGGCATCCCTGGTGGTTTTAGTCTGCAGTGACAGTGTGATCAGGAAGCCTGCCTGCTTATCTGCATCCCATGGCAGAGCATTTAGTGACTGTGGGAGTTCATATCTGAATTCAGCCAGAGGAGGGAGTTCATATCTGGCATTGACAGTCATTATCAGTGGCTGAAGCAGAAGGAGCTGCATTTTTCATTATGCAAGATATCTTGGGACTTAAGCTAGCTTCCCTTGTTAATATCAGATTGAAAACAGCTCCAGTAATTGGCTTGTGGCACAAGGACTACCTTAAGTAAAGCATTCTGTGCCCAGCCAGCGGCTCAGCACAGGGACTGACTGTCAGTAACAGGGAGGAGACCCTTGGAGCCGGATAGAGCTGGGCTGCCGCCACAGGTCTGCCACTTGCCAGCCTGCTGACCCATTATAAGCCACATTCTCTTCCACCCAGAAAATGGGAGTTTGGATTCTAGTCTCAGGTTCCTTGGAGAAAATAATAGGCGTGGAGCATTTAAAACTGATCTTGTTCTTAGAAGATTATTTTTGTCTTCTTTTTGTTTTGTTTTTCCAGATAGGGACAGGTAACTCTGCCTGTCCTGGAACTCACTCTGTAGACCAGGCTGGCCTCGAACCCACAGAGATCCGCCTGCCTCTGCCTCCCGAGTGCTGGAATGAAAGGCATGCTACCTTCTTCTTCCTTCCTTCCTTCCTTCCTTCCTTCCTTCCTTCCTTCCTTCCTTCCTTCCTTTCTTTCATAATTTTGAACTCTCTAAGATCCTATCCTGTCAGCTGTTCTTCACCTCCGCCTTCCTCCTGTAAACACACTGTTGCTACCTTAGGTGTAATAAGCATACTATCCATTTAATAAACATCTAATTCAATAAGATTTAGTAAGCATAAACAAAGAGAATGAAAGGCTGTCAGAGGTACATGGATGGATGGGTAGATAGGTAGATCGACATACATAATAGACATAAATAATCTGATAACTTAAGGGGTGGGGAGCACAGCAAGGTGGCAGGAGGGTTAAAGCACTTGCCACCAATCCTGATGACCTGAGTTCAATCCTTTGGACCCACATAATTGGAGGGAAGAACTGACTGCCACAAGGTGTCCTCTGACCTCCACAGTGCTCTGGCATATGTGCACACCAAACAAACAAACAAATAAAAATAGCAAGGAATTATCTTGGTCTTTGATCTTCGAGCCTCACACATGGTAGGCAAACCCTCTCGCTCCGGACTTGACGTTTAGCCCTACGATGCCTGTATTTTTAGATCATAACCAATTGAGTTATGCTCTCTAAAAAGTAAATTATGCATGGCAGTATTTTCTATCGACTGCTAGCTAATTGTATGTCTTCAGGGGATACATCATATATTTTATGTAATGATAACTCAAAATATTTGGGTGTTATTCGTCTGAAAACAGTTATTTCCTTCTGGTGATTACATTTAAAATTCTCTCTCCCAGTTATCTTCACTGTAGGATTCTGCGTGGCTTCCTGTAACCACCCTCTGTGCCATAGAACACTATGACTTGTTCCTCCTGTCTAGCGGTAACATCGTTCCTGTACACAGTCTCTCCTAATTCCCTCTTTCCTTGGCCTCGTTTGTGTGGTTCTATGAACTTGTCTTTTTAAGAATTCTGCATATGAGCAAACTCACACGCCTGTTTTTCCATGCCTAGCTTATTTCTCATAACATTATCTCTAGGCCCACCGATGTTCCCACCACATTTGACACTCCTACCAGTTCATTAGATAAGTTTCAAGTTTTCTAGCTAGTACAAGACTGCTTCCTTATTGCAAAGAGTAGTTTGAGTCAAAACATACAGATGTGTTTGATATAGGAGGCACCTGAGCTCTCAGCATTAATTATAATAGTACCTTCAGGGAAATGCCATTGATGGGGTGGGTAGTCCTGTCTGCATATTTTGTACATTGTGACTCTTAATAGTCAGCATTTCGGGGGTGGGGGGCAGTGGCTAGAGAGATGGCTCTGAGATGAAGAGCAAGCACTGCTCTTGCAGAGGTCCTGAGTCTGGTTCTCAGCAGTCACATCAGGCAGCTCACAACTGCCTGCAACTCCACTTTCATGGAATCGAGTGTCCCTGGCTTCCTCAGGCTCTTCCATTCATGTATGCCCACATACCGACACACGCACGTTCACAGAATTAAGATGAAATCTTAAAAAAACATGGGCATAATAGCATTTGGTAGTTGGCCAGCTATACGCTGCTTGGAGCGGAGGAGAGCCATGCGAGTTGCTGGTTTCCTTGGTATTGGGGCATGAACAGTCCTCCAGTCTGGCTTGAAAGCCATGTTGTCTTCGCAGCCACGCCACACATCCTCAGCCACAGGTTCTTCTTGATTTCCTTGCCAACAGCCGAACAAGTGTAAGCAAGAGGACCAACCGGCTGCCCCAGTTGGCTGTTTGTCAACCTCTGATTCATTCGACAAACACAGAGGTTCTATTGAGGAAACAATGTGGGCAGACAGGTGGCTTATTAGATGATCCCTCTCTCCAGGGAGGCCTCCAAATGATGAGGGAGCAAATGTTATACAAATACCTAACCGTACACAGTAGAATAAGCACTGTAGAGGGGACAGTTGCAAACTTGGGGTGAAACACACAGGATGCGATCAATCCCAGCTGTTCGAGAGTGTGGGAGAGGCTTCTTGGAAGCATCAGTGTTAGGCTTTGGCCTTGAAAGGTGAGTTGGGGTGGAGGCGTGGGAGGCTGCGCTATGTTGAAGAGCCAGAACAGAAAGGGAAAGAAGCATGAAGTATCCAGGGCTGGGTACTCATCACATACATGAAATAAGATGAGGGTTGAAACCTAGACGTTGGCAAAGACTCCCGCTCTGTGTCTTTGAGCCGCAACCGTGGTTATTTGATGCCTCCCACATTCAGATCCATACAGCAGAGCTAGTGACAGGCTCTTCTGGGGCTGTGGGGATTCCATGGGTGTGTGTGCCACCCACTCCAGCCTCTTGCCGGTGGTTGTGCATAGACAGGCCCCAGGTCTCGCTCGCACAGTGGCTGGCTGTGCTGTGGACTGTGTCTGAGGCATTAGGACCCTGCGCAGGCCTTGCGGTCCTTCGTGCTGGAGTACTTGCAGGTGCTGAGCTTCTGTCGTTCAGATACTTGGCTTAAGCACAGATCTCTTCCAAAAGCTCACACCTATGTGTTTGGGGGTAAAGGAGGCTATAAATAAATGCTACAGGAGGAAGGGACAGGCCATCTGTCCTAACAGAAGACATAATTTCTATTCCCTTTCCCCACCCATCCCGGACTGGCCTTGTTTTCTCTGCTCACTGGCTAAGGGTTATGAAGACGGCTTCCTAAACCTTTTACAGCTGCTTCCTCAGCTCTTCTGGAGGTGCCTCTCCAGGAGGAGAGTATGGTTTTCCCACCTTCCCTTGCTCACTGGTCTCTTCTTGGCAAGCCAGAATCCAGTGAGCATGCACAGGCACAGTGGGAAAGGCTCCAGACTCCCCAAAGAGTCCGTGCTTCTCACTTATTCCTTCTCTTCATTCTGAATCAGGGACTAAAAGCTTCATTCCTCACGTGTTCTGTGTTTAGTTCCCAGCTTCCTCTTGTAGGAACCGACTGTCCACCATCTCCTGAGAGGAACCAGGAAGGAATGCTCTGAGTGCCAGGGCCTGGGGAGGTGAGGGCCAGATATTAGGTACTCGCTTCCCTTCCCAGACTGGCTTGAGTTCAAGGTATGTGGGTATCTGGAGACTCTTCCCAGAAGCAGTCTTTGTGGTCTCTGCAGTTCCACCCCAGGCCCAGGCTGTTCCACACTGGCACTCTGTCTAGGAACGACCATCTTCCTCATTTAAACATCATCCTTCTGCATGTTCAGCACACTGTAAGTCTTTACCAGGTCAGATGAATTTCATCAGGGATTAGTTTGTGTGAATTCAAAGTGAGTTATGCGCCGTTCTGGAGAAATGTGTGTTTTCTAGTGCATGTAATTTCAAAGTAGATTAGCAATCCTGGCTGGTAGAGGCTTAATGAGAAGATAATTATTTATAATTACAGTATCAAGTGTTTGTAAGCGCTTGAGGATGCTTGAAGAATTTACCTTTGAGAGCCTTAAGCACTGCCTCACACATCTTCACGGCATTGGTTTGCGGAGCCTACAGATCAAGGATGGGGCTGTCGGAGGTGTGTGTCCTCTAGCTGCAGTTGCAAATGGTCCTTAACTCCAGAGCGACGGGGCCTTCCTGCCAGGCACTGAGGCCGTGCGACTTCTGACAGTGATGTAAGGGAGAGCACGGGGTGCCAGGGGGCGATGTTTTAGTGACAGCGTACTTCCCTAATAAAATGTCCTTCCGATGCCACGTGAGGATCCTCAAGATTATCAGTTCTGGGCATGTGGAGAGGGACTGGCCTTCTTCCAAAGCCTGCAGATATCAGGTGCTCTGAGCCAGGCGTCCGTGCGAATGCAGCCATGTGTCTCTAGGAGCAGGTGACAAGAGCTTGCCAGGGCTTCAGTTCTGTTTGTTTTGTGGTGGTGGTGGTGGTGCTGGTGGTTTTTAGTGCATTGGCTCCGTTAGCAAGAAAGCCAAAGTGTGGCGTTGTCTTGGCCGCAGTGGTTTGGTTAGCTAAGTTGAGTTCCCTAAGTGCCACGCTGTCGGCCTCACTGGACAGTTATCAAGTGCGTGCCAAGCAAGAAGGACGGTGAACTAGTACAGTGGAGGGGAGGAAAAACTCAGGGGCCACCCATACTGCACAGCACCTCCAGCCCTCAGCAGGATTAGCACCCAGCGCAGGAAAGGAACCTTGCTCGCCTTCCAGACCCGCACTGGGTGTCCATTCCCAGACCCCAGGCCCTCACTTGCTGGGTTCTCAAATACTCCCAAATCCTCTTTTCTTCTTTTTCCGCCTCCATCCCTTGCTTTCCTTTCTCTCCCTGTATTTCTGTCTCGCTCTCTTCTCTTGGTGACTATAAATGCTTGGGCATCCGCGCCTTAAAAAGCAAGACACTTTTTGTCCTTGTAAAATCATTTTGACCTGAACTGCTGCTCATATTTTACAACCTGGATCCAACCTGAGATGGGGACGTGCCAGAAAGCAGCACCAGGCTCCGGTAGGCCTCTAACTGGACGCGGTAAGTCCAGAATTGGCGATGAAGGAAAACTATCTCACAGGAGTCCCATTCAAGCCCAGCCATGTTAAGGGGCACTGCGGAGTGAGTTTTTATACGGTCAGCCTTGAGTATTTCATAAATCCAAGCTGAGATCCCGTTAAACTGTGTTATCCATGGGCTTCAAGAAACATATATTTTCTTTGTAAGCCTCAGTGTTCTCATAAAAGAGGGCTAGCATGAAGGATATATGGCTGCTTAAAAAGCTTCAGCATTGTGCCTGACTCGCACAGAAGTGCCCAGTCTTGTCAGGGAAGCAGGCTCTAGGCGCACAAGGCTTAGACTTCCATCCTGGCCCTTCCACGTATTAGCCACTTATTTAACGTGTCTGTGCCTAGTCCCCCTCATTTGTGAAATTATTACCAACAGTAGAATCGACCTCAGAGAGTGTCTCGCAGAGAAGCCCCTACGTGTGTCACTAAGGTGACATTTTCCTTCTTTGAAGTAGGAAAATGCTTCCCTGTCCCCAGGAGTCATGGAGGCGTGTGATTTGTGGAGCACATCCCTGATGTGTTTGTGTCTCTCTCTCTCTGGGAGAAGTCTAAGGAGCTGGTGTTCAGCTCAGCAGCGTTCCAGACGGTATAGGCTCCATCACTGCCTGGGTCCTACAGCTGACTTGAGCTGCTAGCATGAGCAAGAAATAGAAAGAGAGAAAGAAATGGGGGGGGAAAGCAACTGAGACTTTTGACATCGTTACCATAGCAGAGTCACATTCTGACTGGCACACTGTAGAAATAGCCTTGACTCTAGACCTGAAACGCAGAAGTCAGCTAAGACAAGTAAGAGTAGACAACAATAGAGTGATGGGATGCCTGGCCACAAGCCCCCCCCCCCAAACTCTTGGGTTCTGGCCATGCTGCCCCTCGTGGCCTGAGTGTGAATCTGCACCTTCGGGTACCCTGAAATAATGGCCACAAGTCCCCCCCAAACTCTTGGGTTCTGGCCATGCTGCCCCTCGTGGCCTGAGTGTGAATCTGCACCTTCGGGTACCCTGAAATACGCCTTGCTGTGGAAGTGGCCGCCTGTTGGAAGGACTTGCCCCTTTCCTTGTATGCCCCAATCCAGACTACCTTTTATGGCCAAAGGCCTGGCCCTGGGACTAAGTAGGCAGTTACCAGCTTCTGTTGTTCTGATCAATCTGGATCTCTGCAAGTTCTGAGCCTCAGTCCATGTCTCAAGGGATATCTTACCCATGATCTGTTGTTATAACAGAGTGCTCAGTAACTCACGAAGAGATGTATTTGGTTCATGGTAATAGAGGAATCAAGGGCCCAAATAGCACGGAACCAGTATCCTACTGGTGAGCCCCCCACTCCCCCTACCACTTGCACCACAACATGGCAGAGAAGCAGAAAGGGAACCTGCCATGCACGGAAGGAGCTGAGAATGTGGAGTAGCCTTAGCTTTAGCAACCAACTCTCAAGGAAGCAGATGTACTTCTGTGAGGCCAGCATGGCTGTGACTGCATCACGACAGCAGAGCCGGGCCTTCCTCCTGTGTTCCTACCACCTCAGCACTGGCACATGCCCCTCTGGGGAACAAATGACTTGTTAACCATGGAGGGCACACGGGAGTCCCCTTCTCCTTCTGGCTTTGTTGCCTGGGTTTTCAGAGTGTCCCTGCACATCCTGTACTCTTCCTGTAGGGACCGGAGGGGTCAACATGTGGCAGCAAGCCTAAGTGGTGTGCTGTGAGCTCACTGGCAAGGACCACGTTGTGCCAGAATCCAGGGTGGGTGTGAGCTACCTTGGGACACTGAAGGAGGCCTGATTCACCACAGAGATGACTCGGGGTCAGGTTTTGACGTCTGTCCAGGGCTTAGACTTTTCCTCAGCTTTTGTTCTAGAACACTGAGGCCACAGTGGAAATGTGTCTGCTGCCAGAAGAAAACACAATTAGGAATGGCATTTCACGAGGATGCTGGTGGTCTGCCTCTTATCCGAGCAATAACAGCCAGGTCATTGTGGAAGGACTGGAAGAGTCAGCCATCGTTTATAAAAAAAAAACAACCAGTCTTCCTGCCAAAACAATATTACATTGGCTCTATTTTCTTTTTAAACAGGGTTACTACAGAAGCATGATAAAGAATGACCGCTTATAACCCCATGTTGCAAAAATAGCCATGGTTCGTACAATGATGCTTGTTTTTCTTTCACATTTTACATAAAGGTACATTTTTAAATGAAACTAGGAAGGTAACAGGAAACACTGATGGAAGCCATTCTGCGTGCCAGGGTTCTACAGCTGCTTATGTGTTACCCATTTTCTCTTCACAGTGACTGCTTGGAGAACGTGTGTGTGTGTGTGTGTGTATATGTGTGTGTGTGTGTGTGTCTGTGTATGTGTCTGTGTATGTGTCTGTGTGTGTGTGTGTGTGTGTATGTGTCTGTGTATGTGTGTGTGTCTGTGTGTGTGTGTATGTGTGTATGTCTGTGTATGTGTCTGTGTGTGTGTGTGTATATGTGTGTGTGTGTGTCTGTGTATGTGTCTGTGTATATGTGTGTGTCTGTATATGTGTGTGTGTGTGTCTGTGTATGTGTCTGTGTATATGTGTGTGTCTGTATATGTGTGTGTGTGTGTCTGTGTATATGTGTGTGTGTATGTATATGTGTGTGTCTGTGTGTCTGTGTATGTGTCTGTGTGTGTGTGTATGTGTGTGTGTGTATGTGTCTGTGTATATGTGTGTGTCTGTATATGTGTGTGTGTGTGTGTGTGTATGTGTGTGTGTGTCTATATATGTGTGTGTGTGTCTGTGTATGTGTCTGTGTATATGTGTGTGTCTGTATATGTGTGTGTCTGTGTGTCTGTGTATGTGTCTGTGTATATGTGTGTGTCTGTGTATGTGTCTGTGTATGTGTGTGTGTGTGTGTGTCTATATATGTGTGTGTGTGTCTGTGTATGTGTCTGTGTATATGTGTGTGTCTGTATATGTGTGTGTCTGTGTGTCTGTGTATGTGTCTGTGTATATGTGTGTGTCTGTATATGTGTGTGTCTGTGTGTCTGTGTATGTGTCTGTGTATATGTGTGTGTCTGTGTATGTGTCTGTGTATGTGTGTGTGTGTGTACACCAGGGGACTTTGGGTGTCCTGCACATTTATTTCCCACCTTATTCCCTTGAGACAGGGTCTTTCACTAAACCTGAAGCTAGGCTAGAAACCAGTAAGCCCCAGGGGTCTCCTTGTCTCTACACTGGCCATGGCCTTGGGGTTATAGATGTGTGCACGGCCACACCCTGCCTTTTGTATGGGTGCTAGGGATTTGAACTCAGGCCCTTGTGCTTGGACAGAAACTACTCCTACCCATTCTTACTAAGTCGTCTCCCCAGTCCTCCTTTAAAGAATCTTTATGTTCGTATGTGGATAAAGACACCGAGACAAGGAGAGTGTACGTCGGTTTCTGAGGTTGTGCAGTTCACAAAGGTACTGAGAAGACGGGAGAGAGTAAAGTATCTCCAGAGCCCCCAGTCTGCACTGTGCTATCACCAGCTTCACACTGTGCAGCATGCTGCAGTTCCTCAGACTGTACAACATTCTCTCTGGTTCCTGTCTCCTTAGTCTACAGACTGGGTGATAGAATCCCACAGGTGTGACTCAGTTTACCCAAAAACACGTAACTAGTAAGTATCAGTGCTGGAATACACCCACATTCCCTCATGCACACAGCTCATATGCATACCGACTGCAGGTGATCTGGGAACCTCTGACCTCCTCCCACAGCCTAATTCTGAAAGCAAGCTACACCATCCCCGGGCCAGGGCCAATTCCAGGATAAATAACACAGGGAGTGTTCAGCTCTCTTCTTCACATATGTGTGTCATCTCAGTTGATACCCAGGGCATCTGTGGACACCGAGCAACGTATGTCTGGTCCTCAATCTTCTGCGCAGTGGCCAGGCTTCATACGAAAGACCAAAATGTGCTCCTCCAGACAGTTCTGCCACTCTTTAAACATTTTTAATTGAGATTTGCTGGCAGGCAGTAAGACTAACTGGTTTGGGCTTTAAGTGCTGTTGCTTTCCCCAGCCCAGCGTCTTGAGGGACATGCCAAGCATTGTTTCAGCTTTAAAGTAAGGCAAAAGTCAGTTGGGCTCTTGGGAGTAAACAGCCTCTTGTATATAAGGCTGTCCTGGACCTGCAGTCTTTAAGAGAACCAGGCTCATTGCATTTGGGACTACCGGGGTGGCTGACCAGCCCAGTGGTGTAGAGAACTGAAGATGGTGACTTACAGGTGAGTTTTGCCAGGTAAACCATCAAACCTTCCTTCAGACATGGTAGGAAAACTCTCAGAAAAGACTGTCAGTTGTTTTTCTTTATAACTTAATTTGATCTTGACTGTAAGTTCCAAGAGATAAAGATCAAGTGCTTAAGGAGTCATAACCAGGGTTGGGGGAAAAAAAGAAACTCAAGAATGTTGTGAAAGTGGGCCAGACTAATGGACACTGCCTGGTTCCCCCTGGAGGGAACAGTAATCTGACTGTGACTGAAGCTACCCAGGAGTGCTTCCGCTCTGCTTCATAATGTAGCTACATAACCTGTTCAGGCTAAATGTCCATCATGGTTTACACATACTCACACACCGAGATCTCTCCCGGGTGTAAGTCATACTTCGTCTAATGGCTGAGGGCCCTTGTTTGGATCTGTGGAGTTGAATCTATCCGGGACAAGCGGGGTTCTTGTTCTGCAGCTCTACTCAGAATCGTCAGGGCCGTGTGGCCGGAACCCCCGAGGCTGTGCTTTATTCTGTTAATCGGTACCTTGAACGACTTCTGTGGAATGAATGATGTCACTCCCGTCGATCAGTCCAACTGACGGCCCTTTGCGAATAAAAGAAGTCCTGGCCGAGTACGGTCGTGACATCATCTCTCCCATCTCACTCTCCGGCAGGTGACTGCTGGTTAAAGTGCGCGTGTGAGCAATACGAGCAGGAGTATGTAGGGCCACAGGACAACAGGGCAATAAGGAAGCACGCCGAAAGCAGCGGCTCCTCCTGGCCCCGGGAAAGCTCGGGAAAGTGGCTCTCAGAGGCACGGCGGGGCTTTAATAAGAAGCAGATGAGCAGCAGACGCTGTGAGGCGGTCCACAGGGTACTCGCGCTCTGCCCTCACCGCCGACTTTCTTTAAATGCAACCGAAGCTTGAAAGGAGAGCGGAGGCTCGCCATGACCGGCTGGTATGGTTTCGATTGGGAGGTGTAGGGAAACCAGGGTCAGCTCCTCGGAAGCGTGAGCTGATCTGCTGTCTGCATCAGAGTTCACTTTCCAGCCTCGCCGGCCATACGGCCACCGGGAATTACCCTGTCTGTCTCAAATCAGCATCTTCTAGGTTCAGTGCATTTTTTTATTGTTCTCCTTTGGACCCATTGCTGTTCCCGTTCAGTAAATGAGCTACGGGCACATAGCTTCTACGAGTTCTCTGTGACCATCCTCGTGGACCCAAAGAACGCCGCGGACCTGACGTTCCTCCTCCCTGACCAACCGAAGTCACAGTCCCTCTGTCCTCTCTCACAAATGTCGAGTTTTCGGGTCTCACCGCGGTTTGGCCCTTAATTCCTTCCAGGCTCACTTGTGTGATCCTTCATGACGCCCTTCTACCAAATAAAGCAACAAGAAAGAGTCTGGTTCGTGGCACCTGTGTGTGGGAAGAGGGGCTAAGGGAGGTTTGTAGGAGGCTTCACCTACTGACCTTTGCCTACTGTCAGAATGGCTTCTTTCCGATCAGGCACCGGGCAGGACTTTAGGGCAGTAGCAATGACCTCGTCTTCGTGTTGAAAATGTTGAGTCCGGGTCACTCCAACACCGTGAGGTCTGTCTGTTTAATTCCTTATTAACCTTCTGTTACTGGCTTACCGGTCCCTTTACCATGCGGGAAGGGGTACCCTGCCAGATACTACCTTGTCTCGTGTTGGGTGACGTCAGGGACTTACTCTCATCAACACTGGGATGTTCCAGTTTAGATATTATAATTGGAGACTGTGTCCAGACTCCACAGTGGCTCATCTTCCATCCTCTGAGGACACTGTCGGGGCAATAGGGTGAGAGGCAGCTTGGATCCAAACCCCGGCTCCGCAGCACTCAGTTTCCACACGCGCGTGGCCTTCACGTGTTCCTTGCCTGACTCCGTAATAAGAATCAAACACAATAATCCCTGTGAACACATCGTCAAACTCAGTGCACAGTCTGGCTCTGCCCCTTGACTTTAGGACACAAGCGTCTAACCCTGGCCAGGGTGTCCAGCGCCACCCTATAGTTCTTTGGACAGGCCTGTGCGCGTGAAAGCAGCGTCACGGCTTTGGGTTACCGCCTCCTGGTCGCTTGTTTTAATCACTGCGATTGTAGTCTGGAGGTATTCGTTTCATATAGAGATACCGTTGTGTTCTTCAATTATCAGAGTTAATTGTGCACCGTACAGTTCTGTCACATCTGCTTAATGGTTCTATTAGAAAAATAATTTTCTTGATAGATGCGTCTGCTAAAGTTTTCTCTCTCTCTCTCTCTCTCTCTCTTCTTCTCTCTTTCTTTTTCCTTTTCCTGTTAAACGACTGAGTTCTGACTTAGAGGCATTGCCCGTAATGAAGTACACAGTGAGGGGCCTGGCAAGCTTCCCAAAGGACATGGGTGCTTGAGAAACCAGAACTGGCCAGGTTCCTCATTCCATTCTGCGTTTTCCGCCCTGGGAACTGAAAGCTACCACCTGCAGACAGCAAATCGCCCATGCTGGAGATGGGATTTCACATCTAGGTGGTGTGCCGCACACACATACGGGAAGGAGCCGGGCTGCCCCACCTTCCTCAGCTTGGGAGGATAGCAGAGAGTGTTCATCCTGTGACACGAGCAGTTGGGAAGTCTAGGCCTTGGTGTATGTGCCAAGTGTTCACGGACAGTTCTGCCACACTGAACTTACTTCATGCCAACGTGTTTTCTCGTGCTCTTCCAGGTAGAGCGTCATGACATGAATACCCTCAGCCTACCCCTGAACATCCGCAGAGGGGGGTCAGACACCAACCTCAACTTTGATGTCCCGGATGGCATCCTGGATTTCCACAAGGTCAAACTCAATGCAGACAGCCTGAAACAAAAAATCTTAAAGGTAACAGAGCAGATAAAAATCGAGCAGACGTCCCGCAATGGGAACGTTGCGGAGTACCTGAAGCTGGTCAGCAGTGCGGATAAGCAACAGGCCGGGCGCATCAAGCAGGTCTTTGAAAAGAAGAACCAGAAGTCAGCCCACTCGATCGCCCAGCTGCAGAAGAAGTTGGAGCACTACCACAGAAAACTCAGGGAGATTGAACAGAATGGCGCCTCTAGAAGCTCAAAGGACATTTCTAAAGACAGCCTGAAGGACATTCACCACTCTCTGAAGGATGCCCATGTGAAGTCTCGAACTGCTCCCCACTGCCTGGAGAGCAGTAAATCGAGCGTGCCAGGGGTATCCCTCACGCCCCCTGTGTTCGTCTTCAGTAAGTCCAGAGAGTTTGCCAACTTGATCCGGAATAAGTTTGGCAGTGCTGACAACATTGCCCACTTGAAAACTTCCCTGGAGGAGTTCAGGCCCGAGGCCAGTACCAGGGCTTACGGAGGCAGCGCCACCATCGTGAACAAACCCAAGTACGGCAGCGACGACGAGTGTTCCAGTGGCACGTCGGGCTCAGCCGACAGCAATGGGAACCAGTCCTTCGGGACGGGCGGCTCCAGCACACTGGACAGCCAGAGGAAGCTTGCCATGATCCTGGAGGAACTGAGGGAGATCAAGGACACCCAGACCCAGCTGGCAGAGGACATCGAGGCGCTGAAGGTGCAATTTAAGAGAGAATATAGCTTCATCTCTCAGACTCTGCAAGAGGAGAGGTACAGGTGCGTACATCAAAGTACCCCATTGGGGTTCCTGAGTTACCAACCAGAGAGGCTGTCTGCTTAAAAGTGCGGACGAGTGTGTTTGCAGTAAATGCGGGTGTGGATGCAGAGGCATTTGAAGATAATTCTTTCCATCCTTCATAATTCTAAGTTCCATAATTTCTGGCCTATAGCTGACAATTAGAGGAAGGCATTATATGCGTGGGTCTCTTAAAATGTCATTATCCAAGCTTGTGACTCACATGCTTATTAAGATATTGGTTCAGCAGACTTCTGTGATGGTCTTATTACACTAATTTAGAGACCTGTTTCCGTCCATAACACCAGCCAAGTGAACCTAATCCATTGGGCAACGAGGTAGATGTTTTTATTTGGTATGTCAATTTGAAATTGACATATTTTGTTCATTAAGCTTTTCTTTTAAACATGGACTGGAGAGATGGCCCAGTTGATAACTTGCTTGCCATGTAAGAATGAAGACTTAAGTCCAGATGCTCAGCAGCCATGTAGAGGCTGCGCATGGCAAGACAGGTCTGTAACCCAGTGCTTGGGTCAGTAGAGACAGGAGATCCCTGGAACTTGCTGGCCAGCCAGCCTACCAGGTTCAGTGAGAGACCCTATCTCAGAAAGTAAGGTGGAGAGCAGCTAAGGAAAATACCTGGTATCACCCTCTGGCCTCTACACACACCCACACCCACAGATACAAACATGTATACATAGCTCACACACACACACACACACACACACACACACACACACAGGCATTTTACTGTAAGCAGCCCTCATATACCATTTTAAGATTAGTACGTATTGATCTGAATCTTTTGAAGTCTCTCAGCTGTTTTTCAAAGTACGCATTTCTGTAGGCTGGCATTTATGTTTTTACAGCTTTTTAATACAGAATGTTGATGACCAGATATGAGATTATTTGTCCCATTTTGCTCCTAAAAAGACTCTCCTGAAGTACTTCAGTCAAAATGGGTTTACTTCTATGGTTGTAAAATAGATTGTAAATGTTTATTACATACTATAGCGTTTAAATTGTAAATTTAACTTACACATTGTTTTACACTTGACGTATAATTTTATATCATAATTTAGAATGTGGCTCTTTCTCATTTTTATGAAACTTTTTTGTGATGCCAAGGTTTGAACCCATCATCCTAAGCCTGTGCTACCAAGACGTAGCACCAGCTCTGAAGTTATCTTTTTTTTTTTTTTTTTTTTGGAGGGGGTTGGAGGTGGGGTTCGAGACAGGGTTTCTCTGTTGTAACTCTAGCTGTCCTGGAACTCACTCTGTAGACCAGGCTGGCCTCAAACTCACAGAGATCTGCCTGCCTCTGCCTCCCGGCCTCGTGAGTGCTGGGATTAAAGGCGTGTACCGCTTGGCTCCTGAAACGATTTCTCAACTTTACACTTGTATCTTTGTCTTCGGTGTGTTCATTGCATAAGAGCTGTTTTTCAAGCAGTAGCTTTCTGATGATATGTTGACTTTAATTTCATCCAGATAGATTGAGATACACAGTATGTTTTTGGATGCGTATCTTATCCCAAATCACAAATGCCTGTGTGGGTTTTAGACTGCCTCTGCTTTTATGTGTCCTGTGTTTTGTTTGTGATCCCCATGATATTACCTAAGAGGCTTTTAAGGCCTTACTTAGAACAATGATAACATTTGGCACCCAAGAAGATGAACCTGAAGATAATCATTAAATTTGAATTAAGCCTTTTCATCTTCTTAAAACAAACAAACAAACAAACAAAAAAACTGATCCTATCAGACGACCTACCTAGATGTCTGTAGCTGGCATGGGCCAGTCATAACAGGCTAAGGCATGCTCCCTAGATACTGCACCCTCTTTAAAGTAGTCAGGACAGAGTTTCACATAAGACGCAAATCTTCTTCTCTGGGATGAGTGTGAGAAGAAGCAGTCTTCCTCTCACTTTTGGATGTGGGGATATACTGTCTCTTGAGCCATCTATAATTTCTGATGAACTTAATCTTAGAGTGGTTGTTTTTTAAGATCTGTTTTTATTTTACGTACATGAGCATTTTGCTTGCGTGTATTTCTGTGCACCATGTGCCTGCAGTGCCCCTAGAACTGGAAGTTACAGTCAGTTGTTAGCCAACCTGTGGGTGCTGGGGTTTGAGCTCAGGTCCTCTGGAAGAGCAGCCAGTGCTCTTAACCTCTGAGTCACCTCTCCAGCCCTGAGGTTAATTTTTTTATTAGGACCTAAAGTCTAAGAGCTAAAAAGTACATCAGGGTATTGACTACAAAATGGTGGGATTGATTACAAGGAGTGGGAGCTAATCATAAAAACATCATTCTTTTTCTGGAGGGCTGTGTGGCCATGAGCCCTTAATTACTGTTGGGCAGGAGAGGGAGAAGCCACTACAGATGTGACCAGTCTCGGCTGGTCAGCTGGACAGCTAGAGGCAACTGCATCCATGGCAAAGTCTATCTGTTGTCATGGCAGCCGGTCAGGGGATGGTCTGGTATGAGGGACGAAGTGGGTTTGATCCTGGTAAATCCTCCGAGATGAGCACATACAGTTAAGACCACAGAGACAGGTCCCTTCTAGGGCTGGGATTCCCCACAAATTGTGTTCCCGACGAATAGACCTGCTCTTTCAGAAAGACAACCAGCCAGGGGGCCCTAAGACCAAAGGACGTCATTTTAGAACATGCCGCTGGGACGCCTGTGCATCGTGCTCAGTGTGGGTTCCTGTCTGTCCATTAAGGTACGAGCGGCTTGAAGACCAGCTGCATGACCTGACAGACCTGCACCAGCATGAGACAGCCAACCTGAAGCAGGAGCTGGCCAGTGCCGAGGAGAAGGTGGCCTACCAGGCCTACGAGCGCTCGCGGGACATCCAGGTACATGTCCTCCTGGCTGGACCCTCGCGCGGGGCTTCCCCAGGCTTTAATTCATTGGACAGTCTAACTCGGTACATTTCCCTAAGCCCTCCTGCATGCGGGGCGAGACGCTTCCTCTACGCACGCATCTCCTGTCCACCTCCTGGCCCCGCTGGCTTGTGTTGCCGGTATTTCCGCGAGACTTCACGGCGTACTCCTGTTGCCTGACTCAGTTGGCACGTTATTAGGTGGCCCTGTCTTCAGGACGCCTCCTGTGCGGGCAGGGAGCAGCCTAACCACCAGACGACTTCACGTGATCAGGAGCCACAACCCGTAGCACAGATCCTACAGTGCCCCTGGAATTCCAGCTATGCTGCGATGGCTGGGATGGAGGGTGGAGCGGGGATGGCAGGCAGGCCATCAGCGGTGAACATTGGGTTTGAGCCCCAGGTTTGTTGTTTACCAACTGCGTGGTTCTGAGCAAGCCTTGAGTCTGCTCACCTGTAAGGCGGTCGCTTTGTATTTGTAAGAATGGCAAGCATTAGACTGCCGGCACCTAGCAAAGCACTGTGCAAGTCTCTTCTCTTTCTGTTTACTCGGCAGCCCTTTGAGGTTGCTCCTGTTGTTGGCCCCATTTCTCAGATCTGGAGACCGAGGCCCCAAAGAGATTAAGTGGCCTGAATAAGGCCTTGCAAATTGTCCCTTAGGAATGACTAAGAAGGCTGGACTGGAAGGAATAGGTAAGGTCCAAAAGGTTGGCGGGAAGGGGTGAGTGGATTCACATAAACAAACGTAGGTACGGTCCTCCCTCCCTCTTGCAGTCCCCAGGGTGCTGGGAAACAACCCTTGGCTTCTTGACTGCCTTTCAAAAGAAATCATAACAACAACCAAAAAGAGTAATGTTCAGTCTCACTTTTTCAGAGTCTCCCTGTCCGATGGGTGTTTTCTTAAGCTTAAGGAAGGCCATCCACACCCCACACCCCATTTTATTACAAGGGAGGAGGCAGAAGCATAAGAGACAGCGGTTCCTCCCTAGTGTGCGTGCCGCCGTTCAGCTGCGTGCATTCTATCCTGCCCCGGTGGTGGCTGTGTTTGCTGAACGCAGAGGTCTGCTCGGGCAGTCCTGGGAACCGTCCCCAGAGCGCAGAGGGCCCTGGGAGAACGCCGGCTCTTTCCTGGGTGAGGAGCCGCAGTGTCCCCAGTGACTGGTCTTGGAGCAGAACTATTGTGTATTAAATCATTCCATTTAAAACATGTTTTATCCCATGTACTTGTGTACGTGTGTGTGTGATGTGTGTGTGCCTGTGTGTGTGTGTGCGTGTGTGTGCATGTGTGTGTGCATGCGTATGTGTGTGCGTGCGTGTATGAGCGTGCGTGTGTGCGTGCGTGTGTGAGCGTGCGTGTGTGCGTGCGTGTGTGAGCGTGCGTGTGTGCGTGCGTGTGTGTGCATGTGTGTTTGTGCATGTGCGTGTGCATGTGTGTGTGTGCATGCGTGTGTATGCATGTGTGTGCGTGTGTGCATGTGTGTGTGCATGCGTGTGTGCCTGTGTGTGTGCATGTGTGTGTGTGCATGCGTGTGTATGCATGTGTGTGCGTGTGTGCATGTGTGTGTGCATGCGTGTGTGCCTGTGTGTGTGCCTGTGTGTGTGTGCGTGTGTGCATGTGTGTGTACATGCGTGTGTGCCTGTGTGTGTGCCTGTGTGTGTGTGTGCGTGTGTGTGCATGTGTGTGTGAGCGTGCGTGTGTGCGTGCGTGTGTGAGCGTGCGTGTGTGTGCATGTGTGTTTGTGCATGTGCGTGTGCATGTGTGTGTGCGTGCGTGTACATGTATGTGTGTTTGTGCGTGAGTGTGTGTGCATGTGCGTGTGCGTGTGTGTGTGCATGTGCGTGTGTATATGTGTGCATGTGTGTGTGCATGCATGTGTGTGTGTGCGTGTGCATATGTGTGCATGTGTGTGTGTGCATGCATGTGTGTGTGCATGTGGGTGTGTGCATGTGTGTGTGTGCATGTGTGTGCATGTGCATGTGTGCGTATGTGTGCATATTTGTGTGTGCATGCGTGTGTGTGTGTGAATGTGCGTGTGCATGTGTGTGCGCGCACACCACAGTACACATACGACAGCCAGAGAACAGCTCGAAGGAGACAGTTCCTTCTTTGTACCTTGTGGGTCTCAGGAATCAAAGCAGTTCATCAGACTTGGCAGCAAGTTCTTTTACCCCCTGAGCCCAGCAGCTCCTAGGCCGCACTCTCTTAGAACAGGTCTGGGATATCACTGGGTGGTGTCTGCATGTGCCATTACCTCATTTAGGAGATGGTTCGGATTAACATCGTTCTCATCTGTCAGAAACGTATTCCGGGGTGAGGAGGTCAGATCGAGGGAGGGGCTCCACAGAGGGAACTTTGACTTCAGAAGAGTTCATTTCAACATTTTCCAGCTTCCTCTCCAGTCAGAACTGTAAAGAACATCTCCATAAATGACAGGGGTCGCAGAGGTTCAAAGCCGGCTGCACTACTTGCTCTCCGTGTGAACCTGGCCAAGTCAGTGCGGTGCGCCTCCCGTTCCCCATCTTTAAAATGGAATTATTAATGAGCACCACTTCAAAAAGTCGAGAAGATCAAATAGAATGAGATACTTATTGGCAGACACATAATAAACAGCCAGGAAGTTAATGCTGCCATTTCTGTCTCACCTCCCAGTTTCCCTTTGTGGCCTACATCCTTGAGTCTCGTAAGTGCGCCTCCGTCAGGGATGGGCTGGGACGGCGCACGAGACAAGTGCCCACAGACCCACTCAACTTTTGCTGTTATTCTAACTGATTGACACACACCCCTTTACAATCCTTAACCTCCTGCTTAAACTACTGAACACAATCCTTTCCTCTGTCTTCATCCAAAACAAGTTAAATTCCAGACCAAGGAAGTCCTAACCGCTGTGGGGCTCACGTCTCTTGGTGATATGGCTAAACTGCCTTGCAATCCACTGCCTAATTTTCTTGGATTTTTCTTTTGGCGAGAAATCGGTAGCAGTTCTAAGGTGAATTCCAAGGTTAGTCTGAGCGTATGTGGACTCCGCTACCCTGCCCTGAGCGAAAGTGCTCCAAATGACTGTCCTTTGTCCTGGTCTGTCGCCCTTTCTGTGCCATGCCCAGAACAGAAAAATCCTGGGCTGTGCAGCTAAAAGCAAGCCGCCCCTCCTGCACGCACCCGCCCGTGCCGGCGGCCAGCGCTGGTTAAACGTGAAGATCTGAAAAAGTTTTATCCTTTGGTTGGTAGCCTAGTATAAGGGAAGTTGCTATAGTAACAGAAAAGCCTGTTCTTTGGCCCAGGGAGTAGATTCAGCAAGAGAAAAGCAAATCAATGTTGGAGCCATTATGCTTGCTTAAAGCCCGGAAAAGGTGACCATATGCGGCCGCAGGAGCACGCTGGCGAACGATTGCAGCAACAGTCTGGCGGAGGAGCAGGCCTGCCACCCTGCCCCTAGGGAGGTCCTTTGCTCCCAAGAGGCTCGGGCTTTTCTCTGGAAACCCAAACCCTGTTCCCGGCGCTCGGGCTCTTCCTCCAGCGTGTGGCCACCTGCCGCATGCAGCTCTGTTCTTAAGTGGACAGCCAGGGCACGGTGGGCCCAGGCTCTGTCTGCACGCAACGCACATGCCTCCCAGTTGCGCAGGAAGGCTGGCTGGAGACTTGCTGGGGCAGGGAGGGCTTCCCTGGGGAGATGTCTGTAAGGATGGGACCTTAGAAATAAATGGCAGATCCACAGGTGGAGAGAAGAGGCGAGTCTCGGGCTGTCCTGCGTGTACAAAGTCCCTAGGGTGGTTTTTTTGTTTTTGTTTTTGTTTTTTTTGGAACCTGGAAAAGGTCAATTTGACCAGAGCACCGTGTAGAGGTAGGATCCTGGCATTAAGGGAGGCAGAAAAAGATGGCTGAGCACAGGCCAAGCAAGGATTTGAAAGGTTTTATGAAAGGAGGTGTTCAGAGCTGTGTGTCTTTCAAAGGTCACATGGACTGTTACAGAGACTATGGACTGTGGAACATGGGTGTGAACTCTATGTCAGACCATGGTGAGCAAGCGGTCCTGGTGACCTCCAGTGGAATTGGGACTGTGTGAGAGAAAAATGGGTCAGGACGGATAATGGTGCTGCACTGGGAGCCACGGATAGATGGACTAGAGACGCGTCGAGGGTGCTCTTGGACATCCGGCATGAGAGTCCTGGTGGTGTTCTAAGAAAAGGAACTGGGCAGGGGGGCGGGGAGGGTGCCGGGCCAGCGCAGGTGCTGCTGGGTAGGTGCACTACATGTGTGTACTTGTGACTGAGTTGTATGTGTGTAGTGGGGGGGCGGTTTCCCAAAAGCTCTGTAGATATGTGAGTCCGCCTCCGAAGAAATAACCAGGCTAGAGATCTAGTCAGAGCCACCCAGGTCTTAGGAACTGAAGCATGAGATCGCACTGGGCCCAGCAAGTCAGCCTGGGCCAGTGACTTAAGGAGTCTAGCGTTCACAAGGCAGGTAGACGCCGGGCGGCCCGCTGTTGACGACGGTCTTTCCCCTGGGCATCCCTCACCTCTCTTCTGCCTGCATTGTCATTACACAGACTCAGAGTCCCAATGGCGGGGTAGCAGTTGGAAACAGCCGAGGGTGGAGCAGTCCTCACAGGATGCAGCTCCGCCCCTCCTCAGCTTGCTCTTCACAGCGCCTTCGGATGCCAGTATTGCACACTTTGTCTTAGATAGAAGTGTAGTGGAAAATGTATGCATGACCAGGTATGATGGTATGTGACTCCAGTCCCAGCGCTCGGGAAGGTAGAGGCAGGAGGATTGGAAGTCTGAAGCCAGATTGGGCTGCCTCACAAGAGACCTTGTCACCATCCAAACAAACAAAAGTAGGTCACCGTAACTCCTCGCTCACAGTTGCACGCACGTGTGTACATCACCCGTGGCAGACAGGGTAAAACGAGTCCTGGGGTTAATTTGAAAGCGCTCAGGCATCACGCGTTCCGAGCCGGGGCTTCCGGCGCACCTGGGCATGTGTCCCCTCCCACAAGGCCTGAGATCCCAGCGGCACCTGACCCTTGGTCTCCTCTTGCCCGCAGGAAGCCTTGGAGTCTTGCCAGACACGGATCTCCAAGCTGGAGCTGCACCAGCAGGAGCAGCAGACGCTGCAGACAGACGCGGTGAACGCCAAGGTGCTGCTGGGGAAGTGCATCAACGTGGTGCTGGCCTTCATGACCGTCATCCTGGTGTGCGTGTCCACCCTGGCCAAGTTTGTCTCGCCCATGATGAAGAGTCGCTTCCACATCCTGGGGACCTTCTTTGCCGTGACTCTCCTCGCGATATTGTGTAAAAACTGGGACCATATTTTGTGTGCCATAGAAAGGATAATAATCCCGAGATGAGCCGCGGTTCCTGCCTTCACATTCTCTCGAGTTTTTATTTTGAAGAAAACCCTGTGCATACTACCAAATTTTTTTTTTTTTTTGAAAGAACGGCTGTGCCAAAGATGGCGGGAAGGACTGGAGCTGTGCGGTGTAAATAATTAGACTCTCTTAACCCAGCAGTGGTTCCCAACACAGTGTCCCTGTATGCGGTTAACGTGAAACTGTCCCAGAGCTCTCCCCACGTTGCTCGCTGCCTTAATCAGAGCAGACCTCCAGCCCACCTGGCGAGCTCAGCATGGTAAAGCCCTTGTAGTACTTGGCATATAGAGTGACCCAGAGGGAGGGGGCCTCCCTCTATTTCCCATGAGTCTCTGTCATGACGAGCTTCATGACTGCCAACAGCTGTGCACCCCACCCCCACCCCCGGCCCCCATGAACAGCAAGGATATGGTGGATTCAGGGAAGTGAGCAAATGCAGTCACTCTGGCAGTACGGAGCTCTCGGGGGTCTGCGGGAGCTCAGCCGATCTCTCTGTGATCCCGCCCACCTGTCCGCAGGTGACTCTGTGTCCCATTGGTCAGTTGTGTGTGTCCTTGTACCGTGGAAATCTTATACCCGCCTACCCGGCAAAGGCCGCCCGACCAGGAGCGCTGCACTAGGGTCTACAGATGGGATTTCTTTCTTATGCCCAGGGCACCACACACCTGATTTCATCTCCCCTGGTTAGCAGTGCCCTGCCCTGGGAGCATGCCGCAGTGGTCAAACCTTAGCTTCCTTACCACGGAGTCCCGCCAGCACCCCTGGGGAGGCTTAAGCTCTCGCAGTTGTTAACTGCGATGAATCCCCTTGGAGGACAGGGTGCACCTTATGTGATTCACTTTCCTAGCAGGTCTGCGGAGATCAGACTGCAAAGCTTGTTCAGGGAATGAAAACAAATGACGCTCATGTTACCAGGCGTTATCCTTCTCGAAGACAACAAAATCAGACTTCATCAAGCTCAAGTGTGCCGAGGTAGGACACTGGAGGCCTGAGAGGGACGTGGACTTTTGGTCTAATGGGATGGTGGCTTAGATTAGTGGGAGCCCTTCGCCCAGATGAGGTCAGGAGGGTCCACTTAGGGATGTGAAGGGCAATGAGAATAAAATAAAGCCCAGTGCCGGGGTCGAGTTGCCTGTCTGTCTCGCAGGCACATACCCAGACAAGTTCTGAGGTCACAGGATAAGCACACTGCCAGTGAGCAGAAAGCATGTGAGAGGTGCTGCGTTTGGTGGCTGCCGTTTACTGTTTTCTGTGCACACCGCAAAGAAGAGGGAGAAGATTGTTCTGGATGCTGCCAGCCAGCCCCGGGGCCTCCCACCACACCTGCTGGAGGTGTAAAGATGCAGTTCAGCGTTCACTCTCTTCAAGACACTCTCTTGGATTTAAATACCATCACTTGCAAACGGCTGTTCTCAGGGACTTTCCCCGGGAGAGAGATCCAACAGCACGCGGCAGCTTAGCACAAGTCTGGCTTGTGTGACTGGGATTCACACAGCTCCAGCCTTTGCTGCCCCACCCCCAGCTCCCAACTTTTAAGTCAATAATTTGTACAATTTTAGTAAATTCACAAACTATTTAACCATTACACCTAACCAATTCGAGAGTCAAGCTTTTTTAAAAATAATGAACATAACTTCATGAAATACAAGGCACTTTGAAATCAGGGTTGGGGGGAAGTCCCAGCCCCACTCCTGTCCGTGGCCACGTTCCCACAAAGCGGACAGATGACGGTTTCTAGCCCAAGCAGTGAAGAGAGAACCATGATCTTCCCCTATTCTTGTATTTTAGTGGCTTGCTTCCTGACCTGTAGGCATCAGAGTCCAAGGGCTGGGGTGGTTGTGAATGCTGCTGGTAGTTCACAGAATGAGCATGAATGCAGTCTCAGAGGCTTAGGGCTCTAAGAGAACCCAGGAAGAGGTGAGGTGGGCCTGTTCTCATGCCTGCACAAGGCCCACTGCTGCACAGCCTAGCAAGATTCCACATGATTGACACTTCTCGACCTGTGATCCACTTTTCTTCTTCCTGGTGAGAGAGTAGGGAAGAAAGCCAGAACCAGCACGCTCCATGCCCTTCAGTCTGAACTTTGGACAGAATCTGTTGGAGACCGGCACCGTTCTGAACCAATGAGGTGGGGGTATCCAAATCATCATGAATTCCTCCTAAAGCACTCAGATTCCCATGGACTCCCCTGAACTCTCAAATCACCTGCTCTATCTGGGTATGATCAGCCAATATGGCACACTTACTTCAGTCTTATGGAAAGTTCATGAAGCTTTTTGTTTTTTTGTCAAGATTGTAGAGATCAAGGAGACTTTGATTCTGCAGTTCTGTATTCTCTTAAGGGCTATAACCCCTCCCCTGCTCTCTTTGAACGTGTAACTGAAGAAATGAACTGTATAAGTGTACAATGAGAGGTAGTGAGGCAGCTGTGGTGTACCCTGGAATTGGAATCGATTCACAGATAAATCAGCCAGCCTCGTTTTTGCACTTTACGTCGGTAGTAAATATCGCATGTATTCCACGTGGTGAAGTCCAGTTGTGGATGAGTAGGCAAGTAACTGCTTGCTTAGGAACACCGGCGAGGGATTCTTGCTGCTGGACTCTGGATCTCTGGTGGCATTATCATGATCGGTCACCAGAATCACGATTACTGAGAACAGAACAGAGCAGAACTTTAAAATATTATGAATACTAAATGTTAAAAATATTCCCTCTGTGGGTTTTGATTTTTTTTCCCAGCTCTTATTTTGTGTATGATTAAGATGGGACCCACCCATCCCCACCCCCCAAAGTGAACAACTACTCGCCATGAAGTGGTGACTTAAAGTACTCCTGCTGATTTTTGACTGTGGACACAGGATTCCCCAGTTCCTGGCTGTTGGCTCAATTTTCAGGTGTGCTCGTCCTGTCAGTTGGCGTTCCGTTTAAGTACCGCCCCCTGTGTGTGCTCAGAGCCCTGCCACCTCTCTGACTTAGGTTTCGTTAAGAGTTGGGTTGTAGTAGGGGAGCTAGCTAGTTTCTCCCAAGCACCTAGCCACTTTGGTTCCTTTGAGTTGGATTTTAAATACCGAATTATTTTGTGTTGGATGGGAACGGTGTGGTTTTTGTTTTGCTTTGTTTTTGGTTGGTGGTGGTGTTTTGGTGTTGAATCCAGATCTAATTGTCTGGGTTTGGAAAAACACAAGTGCTTTTGAGAAGGACGTGCGTGATGACACAACGTATTTTTTGCGTGTTTCCTCAATTCTGACTTTGAGTTGGGTATGAGCTGGTTCAAAAGCAGGTAACTTTTAAGGAGTCAAAAAGACAAATCGCAGAAAACAATCAGATTGGCCTGTTTGTATCAAAAGTAGGGAAGAGCTTTAAAACAAATGTATCATTAACAGGAACTGGGTAACTTGTTAGAAATGAGGCAAAAATATCATTTTCTGCTGCGGATACAATTCTCTGCTTCTAAGAGGCTGGGGATGACGGAACGCCGGAGTGTCTGAGGGTGGTTTACATGTCGCCGTTCTGCTGTGTTCAAAGCACGTCTACTGTGTTTGTCCTAGAAGAGACATTTCAACCAAACGTGCTCTGTATTTAAGATGCACCAGGGAAGTAGCAGCGACTCTGACAGTGATGTCAGAAATGCTGATTGTGACCTCTGGTGCAGAATTCCCATCTTGTGGGATGCTACATAGTTTTGTTCTGCCTAAAGTTGTAATTTCTCTGTAGATCTTCCCTGTGGTGGTGATCGATGAAGTCAAAGCAGGTGCCATTATTTTTTAAACATTTGATGTTTGCTTTGGTGTTAAATAAAAGAACTAGATTTCTGAAATTTTCACACTTGTCAGGTCCCATCTCTATCGTGTGTGCGTGCGTGCGTGCGCGTGTGCACGCACACACATGTGTGCACACGTGTGTATGTGTGTAAATTAATAGATTTTTCAAAGGCAGCTTTAGATTTAGAGAAAAACTGAGATGTTTAAAGACCTCTCTTGAGCATCCTGCCTCCACATGGGCACCCTCGCTCCCCAGTATCAACATGCCCCACAGAGCGGTACCTTTTTAAAAAAAAATGCGTTTGAGTGTCTTGCCTGCACATATATGTACACCGTATGTGTGCCTGGAGCTGGAGTTATAGATGGCTGTAGGCTACCATGTAGATGCTGGGAATCCAAGCCAGGTCCTCCAGAAGAGCAACAAGTGCTCTGAGTCGCTGAATCAATTCTGCAGCACCCAGAGCGGTACCTTCGTTGCAGCTCATGGACCAACGTTGTTACACCATTATCGCCCAGAGTCATTGATAGTAGGGATCTTCTTGGTTTCATTCTGTGGCTTCAGACAAATGCATAAGGACTTGCATTGATTGTCGTAGCAGTATACAGAATGGTTTCATGCCTCAAGAAATCTTGTGTCCTATCCATCTACTGCCCGTAGTCAATTTTAAAACTACTTTTCATGTCTTCTGTAGGAAGTTAGTGATGTATGATGTGTGTGGCCTGTGTCTTGAGCCCAAGGGGGACCAGGGGGTGGGGGGAGATATTCACAGTCAGTACTTGGAATACTAGGAAATACATCTTAGTGTTGTGGAGAGAGGAAGTGGTGGATGGGGGGGGGCCGAATCCACAGGAAGTGGAGTGAGGAGATGGGGGTGATGTGGGGGATGCCAGTTGAGGTGTGCACACGGTCAGGAAGGACAAGAGTGAGCAGGTCCCTCTCTGCTCTGAGGCTTCTTGTTGCAAGGGCGTGAGTGTTCATTTGCAAGGTACCGCTTTGATGGTGTGTGAACTCAGCTGGGCTGGCCCTGTGGGTTTCCTTACCCCCATCCTGTGTGTGACTACAGCTCAGACATGAGCTTCTCCCAAAGTTATGACCTTCGAAGGAGGGACGTGGGATGCTGTCTTCGCCCTTCTGTCACCCTGCACGTTCAGCTCTCTGTTTCCAGGCAGCTTTCTCTGTTGGTCACCCGTGCTGATTCCTGTACAAACAAAATCCCTAGAATTCACAAGTGATTAAGCATGCCTGAGAGACAGTCCGTTCTCTGTCCTGCACAACACTGTGTCTCTGGAAATCACAGAGGCACTGTGTCATTAGGTGTCTAAAGATACAAATATTAGAAGAGAATGCTGTAGAGATGGGTGGTTGTGAGCATGTGTAGCCCAACGTAATTCTTAGTTTGTATTTCTTAGGAAAAAAAATAAGTACGGGGGGAGAAAGTTTTAGTCATTGATTTCTAGCTGATACTGAAAGTGATAAAGAATAAAGCACTTTTCCGACAAAAAGCAACGTAGCGAGGAAAAGGGTTTGTTTCAACCTACAATCCCAGGTTACAGCCCATCATTGTGGGGAAGTCAAGGCAGGAACTTCCACGAGCCGCATCCCATCCACAGTGAAGAGCAGAGGGCCATGCATGCACACTTACCTGCTTCCCTGTGCTCAGCTCAGTTCCTCCTCTTTGCATCTCAGAACCACCTGCCTAGCGAATGAGCGGTGATTCCAAGGTAAGCTAAGGCGTCCATCAGTGACCTCAGACAGTTCTCTACAGACGTGCCCAGAAACCAACCCAGTGTAGACAAGCACTCACCGAGACTCTCTTCCCTGGTGGTTCTCGGTGTGTTGAGTTGACAGTTAAAGCTGACCGCCGCATGCGTGCACCCCGGATGTAAAGCAGACGCTGTCTGGGACATCTGGGCATGTCCGCAGTTAGATTTGACAATAACTTCTCTGGGTTTACAGTCATGGGTGGCAGGTTGTCTGCAACACGTCTCCCCATGCAGTTACCTGATATGTAACTAAGGCAGATAGAAGATTGTGGGGTGCACAGGGACCATGGAAATGCCAAATAGGTGTGGTATAGATCAGAGTTTCTTACTGTTTCCACTACCAGTTTCTTTTTGTCTGAAAAGTCATTATGTGACCCCAAGTATATATGTATATAAGCTATACATACATAGCTTATACATATAAGCTTGTAGCTTATAGATATACACATATATAGCTTATATACATATATTTGTACAGACGTACAAATCCAGCATTTACTGATAATCATAATGTTTTAATTTTATTTTTTTTCTCTGTGTGTGTGTGTTTTCTATGCACTTGTATGCAAAGTGTGCATGTTCGTGCAAAGGCCAGAGATTGGCACTGGGCATCCTCCTCTGTTGCTCTCCACCTTACTCTTCAAAACAAGGTTTCTCACTGAATCTGGAGCTCACTGATTGGCTAGGTTGGCTGGCCAATGAGCTCCAGGGATTTAAAACTCCGTTAATCTCTGCCACTCCTACCCCACCCCCATTGCTGGGGTTACAGGGCCATTGCCACACCCAGTGTTTACACGGGGACTGGGGATCCAGACTCAGGTCCCTATGCTTGTACAGCAGGCACTCTACTCACTGAGCCATCTCCTCAAGCCCAGAAGTTTATTTTAAGATCGTTTTTATATACATTTAATTTTACCACTTACTAAAGACTAAAGCAAATTTGAATGCTAATGAGATGAATGTGCTTATTTTTACATAAAGATTAAATCTTGGCTGAGTGCTTGATATGGCAGGATATGGAGCATCTTCAGCACTTTGCAGAGTTGATCGATATTTTGATTCTGTGATCGCCAATGCTGGTACAACACGGTAGAAGTGTATTTAAGGCCACTTCAGAAATTGTTGGAAATTATGTCCTAATCTCAAGCCAAAATTCATTTAATGATGTTTTATGAGACTATAGTCAGCAATTCAAAATACAGCTTTTAAAACCAAACATTCTATCACAGTACAACCCAAAGACAGACTAATTTGAGGAATGACAGTGGGAAAAGATACTGTTTGTTTTCCATAATGGAACCATTATGTTTCTGAAATAGAAGAAAACTCTGTGTACAGTAGGCACACTGCACTTCACAACATCCAAAATTAAAGTCTTGAACCTGAACAGGAGTGTTTCTGGCAGAGGAAGGGTCAGTGCAAAGCCGAAATGTTGAGTGTTGCCAGAGACACCTCAGATTCGCTACAGATTTGATTTTGAATTATTTTTGGTGATTGAGCATTCAGAAACCTTTTACTGTTACCAATTTTTGTGAACCCACACATACAGTCACATGACCCTTGGGCTCTGTGGTGGTTTTAATAAGGACGGCCCCCACAGGCTCATAGATTTGAATGCTTGGTCACCAGGGAGTGGCACTATTAAGAGGTGTGGCCTTGGAGGAAGTGTGTCACTGCAGGGTGGGCTTTGAGGTTTCAAATGCGTAGCAGGCCCAGTGTCTCTCTCTTCCTGCTGCCTGCCTATCCAGATGTAGAATTCTTGGTTCTTTCTCCAGCGCCATGCTGCCTGCCTGCCAACATGCTTCTCCCCATGACGATAATGGACTAAATCTCTGAACCAGTAAGCCAGCTCCCATTAAATGTTTTTCTTTGTAAGAGTTGCCATGGTGTGTCTTCACAGCAGTAGAAACCCACAGTTCCAGAAGCTGAGCTGTAGATGCCACCAAGCACTGTTTAAATACTTAACTGTGCACTGCACACGTTTTCCAGGCAGTGTGAACTGTGTTCATCCCAATACTCAATAAAACAAGGGCTATTATGTACACTTCAGCGATGAGGAAAGTGAGCTTTCCAAGTGATTAAGTAATTGACAGCATCAAACAGTGGGTGATGGTAGACCCGTTCATTCAGCCCCAAGCTTATGACTCCAGCCTTTATGGGATCCCACCACATAGCACTGCAAAAAAGGAACTGAGAGGTCATCTTCCAGAGTCACTCCTGGTACCTGCAACCATGAAAGGAGTCACTCTAAACTCTAGGCCCAAAGCAGCCAGTACTGTGGGTTTCAACTAGTTGCTTACAACTTCACACAGAGGACATGCAAGGTCTTTGAGGATCCGTGGGCTGACAGATTTGTGGATAAAGAAAACAAAAGCCATCAATTAGGAAAATTTTGGTACCCTTCCTGGCTTCTTAGGTTCCTTGGGGTTTATAATTGGTGGTTGGCTTGGCTGAGCAGTTCTTGGCGTTTTCGCTTAGCTCTGAGACGGTGGAGTCCCTGGCGGCTTCCGCTCCGAGTTTCACGACATCTGCTACCATCTGTGGTGGCTACCTCTGAAATTTCTCTCCCTGCTAAGCAGCCAGAACGTATTCCTGCCAGGCCTTTAACTTGACTCATGCAGTTAACGGGAACAAGCTTCAGCCATGTTAACAGCTGTTTCGGTGGCAGTCACTCTACTCCAGCCGGAGCTTAGGGAATTGGACATTTCCTCCCCGCTCTGCTCCGCTTAAAAATAAGCAACAGAGATCACAGAAAGCAAGCAATAGTGTGCCTTGATGGTGTGACCAGTCAGGGGCTCCTTCAGCTAAAGGAACTGTAACAAGGAACTGTAACACTGCCCTGATTTTTGTTTTTTTTTTTAATTGTGCGCATCACAGCAATGACGCTATCCAACTCCACCAAAGCTGTCTCCTCTCCAGTGTTTTGACCTCTCCTCCATCTTCATACTTCCCTTGTACTTTGAAGTCAGATCACACACCCACACCCACACACACACACGCACAGCAAACACAGGCCTAAACCCAGAGGTGGCCAGTCCCAGCCCCAGGGTAGAAAGTGTTAGTAAGGTGACTTCCTGCAATGTGAACTGTTTCCCCTTGTTAGCAGGACACAGTCACCTGAGAAAATCAGTGAGGATCCCTGTGAGGAAACCAAAGACACCTGTGGGGTCACTCAGCAAGCAGCTGTCCTCAGAGAAAAAGCTAGAAGCCGGCCCCCTGGGTATGTGTGAACACAACCAGCTGTGTGTGTCCTCGGCCCTACCAAAGGCAGGGCTCCAGCTGGAAAAGCTCTTCTTGGCATCAGGTCACAGATCTGACTCTGTGTGCTTGACCTCAGAGTGGGTGGGGAGGGGGTGGAGGATGGGGGTGCCCAGCATGGCTGGAGGCAGTCTGTCAGGCTTCCTCAGAGGACCTTTCCTCCTGAGGACAGACCAAGCTTTCCAGTCAGCCAGCTGTATAAATTTGAATATAAACCACAGCAATTGCTTTTTCTAGGGGCCTTTGTCAGCACTCAGCTTGAATCAGTTTCTCAGGAATGGTCACCTAATAAACAAAATCCTTTTGGAACTAGGGTGTGGTCTGCAGAGGGGAAGACAGCGGGAAGGCGGGTGATGCGCATTCTGCCTATCGCGCAGGTGTTCCAGTTGGTTTTGGTCAACTTGATGCAAACCTAGACACAGCTGGGAAGAAGGACTCTTGAGGAAAGGCCTCCATAATATTGGTCTGTAGGCAAGTCTGTGAGACATATTCTTGATTAATGATTGGTGAGGGAGGGCCTGCCCTCTGTGGGTAGCTCAGCCCCCTGGGCAGGTGGTCCTGGTCATGTAAGAAATCAGGCTGAGCAAGCTATGAGCTGCAAGCCAGTAAACAGCTCCTCCGCAGTCTCTGCGTTAGTTCTTGTCTCCGGGTTCCTGCCTGCGTTCCTGCCCTGACCTCCTTCAGTGATGGACTGTGTAAGTGAAACAAACCCTTCCCTCGAGTTGCTTTTATCATGGTATTTAATCATGGAACGTGATAAAGACAGCAGGGTGACAGGGGCCAGACCAGTGTCTGCAGGGAGCCAGCGGGGAGGCCCCTGTGTCTGTGTTCAGGGTTGTAGGGGCCGGCATCCTGCAGAGGGGTTGGTTACTCAGCCCTGACTCAGAGGCAGGTGCTCATTTGCATGCTGTTCCCTTCAAGCCCAAAGGAGCGGGAACGCCTGGAGGATCCTTCCCCTTTCCAAACAGAACCACCCAGGATCAAATAGAGCCCCTTACTGATGGGCTGTTTCTGACCTAGAAGTATTTCCATCGGGTAGGACTATGTCTGGGTGTGAAATCGAACTGGAAAAAAAGAGGTAACACCCACCCCCCCCAACCCCGACTCAAGCCCCAGGAAGCTCATTTCTCCTGAAAGAACAAAACCACTCCTATTTTTGTTCCTCTTCCTCCTCTTTCTCCCCCCTCACAACTAAGTTTCTTTTCTTTTTCCTATTTTGGTTTTTTGAGACAGGGTTTCTGTGTTGTAACTCTGGCTGTCCTGGAACTCACTCTGTAGACCAGGCTGGCCTCGGACTCACAGAGACCCGCCTGCCTCTGCCTCCTGTGTGCCTTTAAAAGCAATAATTTCCATTCCCCATCTCTGGGTTTCTTAACCCACTGAAAACCAGCAGCGGCACCCCAGCTCTCCCCCGGTATAGCCTCAGCCGTGTCTCACGGTTCATCTCCCTATCTGCTGGATACTCTGAGCCACAGCTGTTGCAAGGCGCCTCTCAGCTGAAGCACTTCCCTCCTATTGGGAATTTACATGCGAACCAGGGATCTGAACTCAGGTCTGCATGGAGGGACTTCACAGACTGAGTAACGTCCTCAGCCTGGAAGGGATAGTCTTCTGTTTGCTCCTGAGATACATAGCCAACTCCTAGTGGCCAGAGACACAGGTTCTTCACCAGGCTTGGACACCCGCCAGACGTGTAGGTAGCAGTCCATCCACATGGTTCTTCACTGGGCACACCTGTGGGGTTGGTGTTTAGGGATATGGAGTATGAGTTGTGTTCCCCAAACCTCCGAGCAGAAACCTCTCCTGATACAGGGGAATAAAGGTCCCGACTGTAGAGTTACCACTTGGGACCCACTCCACCTCAACTTCCCCAACACTGACTTCTTCCACACCCTGCCATTGCCTTCCCTCACACCCAAATAGAAGGAAATTTGGGGCCATAAACAGGCCTGGTAAAACAGAGTCAGAACCTCACCTTGGCTAAAATAGACACACCGAAGACCACCGCCCAAACCCGCAATGTTCAGTCTTCTTTTCCAAGCTCGTTTATACCTGACGCATGGTAATTGCTCACGTTCCTGGGGTGTTTCAAAGTGTGTATATGCTGTGTGGTGATCAGGTTGGGAATGGTAGATATATATTGCCCCAAACATTTACCATTGCTTTGTGTTCTCAACATTCAAATTCCTCAGCTGTTTTGAAATATATTCTTGCTAAAAATTGTCACCTTTGCTATTTCTCTATTCTTATCAAATGCTGACCACAGTTCTGCAGTCAAAACATAGAGACAGGGCTGGGCTGTTGTGGCACATGCGTTTAATCTCAGCACTTGGGAGGCAGAGGCAGACAGATCGTTGTGAGTTCGAGGCCAGCCTGGTCTACAGAGTGAGTTCCAGGTTGGCCAGAGCTACAACAGAGAAACCCTGCCTCCAAAAAACAAGACATAGAGCAGTGAATTGGAGGCCGACCTCCCATAAGCAGAAAGTCCTGCGGGTGGGGGGTGGGGGCTCCAATTATGAAAACAGCTGTTTGAGATTAAGTTACCAATCTGTTGTCCAGTCTAGTATGTGCAGGTGATCATGCACAGGTGTAATTTATTACTTCAGTGTATTCATTACTTCAGTGTGTAACCTAAAACTGAAGACCGTCTTCCGTGGGCTAGGGAGATGGTTTAGCGGGTAAGGGCATTTGCTATGCAAGCATGAGGACCTGAGTTCAAATCCCCAGCGCACATGTTAAAAAAACAGGCGTGGCTTCATGTGTACCTGTAATTCCAGCACCTTGGGGATGGAGACCGGGGACTGCTGAGGCTTGTTCACGCTAGCCTAGCTCTGAGTTCAGTGAGAGACCCTGTCTCAGAGGAATGAGATGGAGCATGATGGAACAGGACACTGGACATCCTCTGACCTCTGTGCACGCACACACCGAATGGATGTCTTACTGATCCCAGATCCCTTTCACATGCCCATGGATGTCCTAACAGCATGCTCTGCAGGAAAAGGGAGCTGTTCGGATTACAGCCATACTTGGTTCTCTCTGTTCAGTTCCCCACTCTCCTTGACTGCCATTGACCTTGGCATTTTCAAAGACTGTGGGCAGTTCTTTTGTATCAGGCTCTTCAATCTGATGTTTCCTCATGCCTGGCTGCTGGTTGTCTATCTTTGGCCAGAATCGCAGAAGTGACTCTGTGTGCTCATACCTGACCGGGCAATTTCAGTCTGTCCCATTGCTGATGATCTCGCTTTGATCACTCAGTTAAGGCCTTTAGCATGCAGACATTCAGACATGCCGCCTACACGATCCTACGTGTTTTGGGAAAGGGACTCTGGACCTGCATTTCTTCCGTTTGCTTTCAGTTTATTCATGTCTTTATTTAGGTCAGCATGGAGCCAGGGTCTCATTCCAGCAGTCTTTAGAGACCTGCTGGCATGTCGCCATTGTACCTTGAGTATCGCCTTGCTCTCTGACACAAGGTACCCCGAGCTCATGCCTCTCTCGAGCCCCAGACCTAAGCTGTCCATTCTTGAAAGGAGCGCAGATTCTTTTTAGTAAAAGGTACTATTTAAAAGTCAATATCTGGTGCTGTATCTTCTCTTTGCTCTCAGCATTCGCAGACATGCCCAGCAGATGGAGGTAGGGGGCACATGTAGTGTCAGTATGGATGGATGTCTGTGTGCCTAATGTATGATGATATGCATATACAAACGCATCTGGTATGGGCCGAATATGTCCCCCTAAAACGGATGCATGGAACCCCTTTCCACCAGTGCGGTAGTATTTGGAGAGAGGGACTTGGAGGCGGTGATTAATAGTAGATTTGGTCACTGGGGTGATGTCTCCAGGAATAGCCTTATAAGAAGAAAAGCGGGGGCTGGCGAGATGGCTCAGCGCGTACTGCTTTTGCAGAGGATCCAAGTTCAGTCCCTAGTACCCATGTTGGGTGACTCAAAACTGCCTGTAATTCTAACTCCGGGAGGTTTCGGCACCCTATCCTGGACTTCACAGGTACCTGCGCTCTCAAGAGCACATGCACACACATTTAAAAATTCTTAACCTTTAAAACAGTAAGAACAGACATTAGAACTTGCTTTAGGTCTCCACCATGTGAGGACACAGCAAGAAGAATCTTCCATATGCTGAGGGAAATGGCCCTCAGCAGGAACCAACTTAGCTAATGTCTTGGCCTTGGACCTCCTAGCCCCCAGAGCTAGGAAATACACGCCTGTCCTTTAAGCCACATACTCTTCAATTTTTTTGTCCTAGCAGCCGGAGGTGACTAAGATAATATCTGTATTTGTTTATATATACAAATTTCACACATGTACACATTTAAACCCACACTTGTTTCTGCATCCGATTATATGTTGGCAATCAAAGGGGCACACCTCTGATACCAACCAGCATGTTGAAATAGACTCCAGCTTTCTCCCTGTCTACACCTGAAACTCTTGTCTCCAACAACAAAACACTGACTTCCTCTGTTTTGATGTGCAGTGACTTTTGATGCTCCTTGGCTTCTGTGGAAGAGTTGCATTGTGCTAAACCCATCACTGAGTTGAAAATATCCTAAGCTGAAATTCATCTAATACTCCTCGCATAGCCAATATCAGCTTTAGCATACCCCTAGCTCAGGAAAAGATCCAGACTCAGAATGTGGAGTATCAGGGCTACTGAAGGCATGTTGCTTTTATGCCATTCTGGAGTTGACAACATATAAGCAGAACCTTGGAAATCAGAGACCACCTGTACTTATTTGTCCAACCTTCCGTGTATTAGCAACGGCTCCCCTCTGCTGTCCACAGCTCCCTGAAGTGGGTAGTATTTGGTTACATGTAATCCCAGGCTGCTGCTGCTGCTGCACTGGGCACTGCACTTGAGCCCTGCCCCTCGCTCTAGGCTACCGGCCCTCTCTCCGTAGGCCTCTACCTAGCTCCGTCCCACTAACTACTCATGACTTTAGAACTGTATTGGTCAGGAAGGGATAGAAAGGAAATGGAGACAGGAAGAGCAAATTTGCTATGCGTGTTTTTCCTGGTAGCAATACAAAATGAGTCGGAGACATTTTGGGAAATACAGAGGGACAAAGAAATAGCTCAAAATGCCCAGTGAAAAGAGAAAACCATTACTGCCACTTCCTACAAGAAGTGTCCGACATAAGCAAATGAACAGGGAGGGGGAAAGCTACTCTTTTCTTCTGCTGAAAAAGGAATATGTGGTGATGGTTAAAAAGGTCAGAGGTCATATTCCCTTCTACCCCTTCCCAGGCGGTACACCTGTGCCTGCCTTGCCCTTCTTGCTAGGTCCTATGTGTGTGTAGTATGTGTGGGCTCTAGGTCACCACACAACTAGGTTTTTACCTGTCTTGGATATTCCCTACAGACACTGCTTTCTATGCGTTTCTATGCTTAGGTCCCATTTTAAGTGACTTCATAGTTTCCCATCATGTCCATGTTCGATTTATACAACCTGTTGTTGACTGACTGCCATGTTTACTATTATAAACAATCAACCTTGGCCTTACCATGCCAAGGGGCCCCAGAAGCCATTCAGTGTGGCAAAGCAGGGCAGCCATTTTCCATGACTAGCAACGGACTCTTTGGCTGTGTATCATTGGCTGGAGCAGTAGAGGTTTGTTTTATTCACTAAGAAGTGTTCTGGAAGTGAGTGGCTAAACCAACCTTCTGCACCTGAGTCTAGAGAGTGTGACTGAGGCCTTCCTCTGGGTCCTGGAACCCCACACCCTCCTCAGGGTCAATGATGGCACACGCCTTTAATCCCAGCACTCGGGAGGCAGAGGCAGGCAGATCTCTGTGAGTTCGAGGCCAGCCTGGTCTACAGAGTGAGTTCCAGGACAGCCAGAGTTATAATGGGGAGGGAAACCCCGTTTTGGAAAACAAAAAAAGAAAAGGGGGGATTGGGGAGAATATCAAGAGACAGGAACAAAAGAAAGGATCCTCGGATGTTTTTCCTTGGATTTCTGCAGACTTGGCTGGCACCCCCCTGCCCACTCCTCCAGGAAGGACTGAATCAGTACTTTGCCTGGGTTCCTGGACTAATAGGTGAGAGAGCTTAAGCACTCATACAGTCACGGACATGGCAGAAAGAAAGTGTGTGGGTGACAGCTTCCTGGATGCCTCGTGTGATCTGCTGGGCAAATGTGGACCACACAGGAGAAAAGTCTGGGTGGGCTGAGTTGGATGGCACCCAATGGGTATATGTGAGTGGGAGAAGGGGATCCCAGCAGCAGGAAACTAGAGGACAGACACAGCATCTCTCCATGAGACCCAGGGCAGAGCTCCAGAATATGTGCATCACCTCAGCCGGGTTAAGAGGCTGCAAGGAATCATCTCTAACAGTGGCGGTCGACTAGGAGCCTGCAGAGGTACCGTGAGAAGTCAGCTCTTCCATCTGTGGGCACTGGAGAACCGAGGCCAGCAGCAGCGGTTCCCACGCGAGAAAGACTCTGCTTCTCACTTGTTCTTCGCCACTCGCAGTTCCTAGCCAAGCAGACTAGTAGAGGAAAACAGGAGGCGCGTGCTGCCAGAGAAGCCAGCCGAGGGTCCCTTTCAGCCACATCGCTGACTCTGACATAGACCTGATGGTGGATGGGAGACTGGATGGAGAATCGGGTACATGTATTTTTGTTTTTATTTATGTTTTGTTTTGTTTTTAATTCATCTCACCATGCTGCTCTGGCTGGCTGACATGGAACTTACCGTGTGGAGCAGGCTGGCCTTGAACTCACAGAGATATGCCTGCCTCAGCCTCAGGAGTGCTGGGATCAAAAGCTTGTACCACCATGCCCAGCCTTGGCCATTTTTAATTCCAGAATTGTGTCAGTGTTTAGCTTCAGCCTACTTCCCTGGAGATGAAGCCATGGATCTGGCAGTTTTCTCCCAGGTGTAGGGAGATTTATCTCCTGAGGAGTTCCCAGGGACGTGAGAAATCAGTAGGTTGGCTGTTGGGAGTGGTTGTCAACACAGCAATTCCTCTTAGAGTCAACATGGAATTAGCACCTCTGTCTCCAAAATAGAAGCTGGCGGCTGCAGGCTCGGTGAAGGGGAGGGCCAAGCTCATTTGCATCTGTCCTTTTCTCTGCTTGGCCCCATGGCTTCAGTGTTTCCCAACCTGGCCACAAGATGGCTGCCCTAGATCCAGGCTTCCCATCCTCACTCATCAAAGCGCAGAGCAGCAGCTGTTGCTCACTCTGTACCCATTACAGAAAGAAAAGACTTCTGGGAGGCCCTCGGCAAGAGCAACCTGTGACCTCTGGCCGGATCTGGTCACTTAACCGCCCTTCTCAACACATTTCCTGTAGGCTTTTGCTTCCTTATTTTCTAAGACTCTTTGAGCCACCATAAACTGGAACAGTGTCTCCACCCGTGACCTGATACCAGTGAGGTCATCAATTCCCTGGCTGCCCAGGAGGGTGTGGTGTTTCACAACCTCAGTGTTGCTTGATTCTAAATCAGTGGACAAGGGCAGGCCCCTTCCTGCTTCTTGCGGCCTCGCTTGTTCCCTCGGGGAGTTTCCTTCTGGGCTGCCGACATCTCCACCTATCTTCAGGGTTCTGCAGATTCCTCATCTCCAGTGTGTGTGTGTGTGTACCTACAAAGAGGACCAAGATCAACATTAGATTTCACTCTCCATATTATTTTTATTTCGGAGACAAGTTCCCTTGCTAAACCTGGAACTCACCAACTGGGCTAGACTGGCTCTCCCCTGACGTCCAGGGATCTGCCTCTGTGCTGGGGTTACAACAGTGTTCAGTCATGTGGTTGCTGGAGATCCAAACTCAAGCCCTCCTGCTTGCATGAAGAGAACCTTTCCAGCTGAGCCGTCCCTCCAACTCCTGTGCTTTCTTTCTACACACTTCTTGCACTCAGCAACAGCCTGGCTGAGTGAACATAAGCACTGGTCTCTCTCCTCCAGGGTCTATGTAGCCTTGGCTGTCCCAGAACTCGCTGTGTAGACGAGGCTGGCCTGGCCTCAAACTCACAGAGATCCACTAGCCTCTGCCTCCTGAATGCTGGGGTTAAAACTTTGTGCCACCTTGCTGTTCACTCAACTCCACACTTTTAATTTCTGTGTAACGTCTCGGTAGGCAGAGTCTTAGGATGCAAGCGTCAGGGCCATGCCTTTCCCCTTACACTGGGTCTGGTTTTATCACACTCCACCCCCTGGCTGAAGCTAGAGCCCGCCTCATTTGTCACCACCAAGCCCTGTCAGTGCTGCCTCCTGATCACACCTCAGGCTCGTCATCTCCCATGTCAACCACAGCTATGCTCGCCCTGTTTCCAACCTTTCCCAGGTGGTCCCGGACACCGTCTTTTCCTTTGTGCTCCTCTCCGTGTGAGGGCGTGATGCCCGCAACCATGCTGGCCGCTTTGTACCCATGGGCTGAGAGAGCCCATGTGCTGAAGATGGGGGCGGGAATATGGGCGGAAAGCTGCTTCCCTGCCGGCCGCGTCGAGCCTCAGAATCCACGCTGGGAATCGCCTGCCTGTGCGTGAGAAGGTCAGGAATGCCTGTGCTGCATAAGCCTTCGCCCAAGGCCACAAAACACTCCTTACTGAACGGATGGTGGGGAAAACAATGTGAACAGGTCAGTTCCATGCTGATGTGCCGGTCTCGGAGAGGCTGTCTGAGTGTGAGGGGCCTATTTTAGGGGGAAAGACAAATTATTAATCATGTAGCATTTTTATCGCGTTCAAAAGATATCACACCCATCTGTTTGTAAAAAAAAAGATCCATCCTCATTTGTCGTTTTCACTTAGGACTGCTATTATTATTATTATTATTATTATTTATTATTATTATTTATTTCTACTACTATTACTATTATTTATTAGGTGCTGGACATGTTAAGTAAGTGCCCTACCGCTAAACCACATTCCCCAACTGCTTTGAATTTGTAAGATAAATAAGGGTCTTAGAACGGTCACTTCAAGCACCTCCAAGTCAAAAACACCGATCTCAGTCAGGCCCCTGCAGCCTCACAGCCCCGCCTTGAGTCAAGGTGTGGGAGAAGGGCTCTGCGGGTAAGGGGAGCAGAGGTCCAGTCTTCCCGAGTGTGCGATGCCGTGATCCTGAGAGTGTGCAGGGTGATGTGAGCCCGTCTCAGAGCATGTTGTTTGATAGTAGGTCGCAAGTAAGCAAGCCTTAACGTGTTGTCCCAGGACCTGAGAATCGTGATGGATTCCACCTGTTGAGGCTCAAAGTCCAGGGCAGAGGTGTTACTAGGCCTGAACGATCACTGGGGCTTGTCTGGAAGCTGAATGTGTTTCTAGTTTCCACACAGAGGAAGCAGATAGACACGGTCTAGATGAGGGAAAAACTAGAAGCCGTGGATACTAGTGTGGGAAAATGCAGGCCCCTGGGTCCTCCCGAAGTGAAAGTAGCCCATCTATGTTAGAAGTGCAGGCTGACTTGAGGACAGCCGGTGACAGTCTGTAGAATCCTGGTGTCTTCACCAATGAGCAAGGTTGGGAATGAAGACTTGAGTCTCCATCACCAAGTACAACTCCCTGGGACCAGCCGCAAAAGACATCCTTCCCTCTACTTTTACTCAAGCTGCCCCAAGGGGAACCTACTGATAGCATTGTCCGGACCTTAAGAGACTTTACCCATCATGGCGGTTAGCGGCTTCTGAACTTGCGGTTTCTGGGCTCAATGTTAAAGAACTTGGTGTGCTAGGTCAGCAGATAGAGAAATCTCCATAGCTGTTGGCCACTAGAGAAGTCACACCTTCTGTTCACATCATTCCTTCTACCACAGCTCACAGCGTGGGAGGTATTAGAGGGGTAGACATCGCCCCCTTCAGACACTGTCCTTGTGAGCGTTCCATGATGTGCAGATTGTTGAAGGCCGTCCTAAGATCACAGCTTGGGCCATCTCAGGGGAACTGGCAGGTTCCTAGGGATGAAGTTCCTCATTGCTGAGACTCTAGCAGCCCCTAGGGGTTGCCATGGGTTACTGAGTACTTGGTACCTTGTCTGGGATCTTTAAAGCTGAAGTTCTAGATATTTCCTCCAGTCATCTTCAGAGAGCACAGAGGGTCTGACGGTGGGACCTCAGTCACACCTCCATTGGCTGGGGGTAGCCTGGAACTGGTTAGAGAAAGGGTCGGGGACTCAGGCTGAACTGTGGACAGTCAACTTGACTGAGTGCAGCTAAGGTTTACCTCCATTCTCAGTGTGTGTGCACACACAATGAGGCCCTCATCCACACCATCACCTCCCTCCCCAATGCCGCCTGCAGCTCCTCCTCGCATCCTGAGGTCCCCAGGGTCCAGGCACAGCCTGGGCGCCCTGGAGGGCTGCGCTGGGGGCTTCAGCTTTCTCCTGAGCCTGTCAGGAGCGCCTGCCAGGTTCCAGGGTGTTTTCTTCTTTTTCTTTTCCTTCCTTTTTTTCTTCTTCCTTTCTTCCTTCCGCGTGTGTGCGCACACACATGTGTACATGCATGTAGAGTTCAGAAGTCAATAATGGGTGTTCCTTCTATATTCTCTACTGTTTGAGACCGTCTCTCAGTGAACCCCCAGCTTGCCGATTCAGGAGATCATCTGACCAGTCTCCTCAGCTCTCGGGTTTCAGTTTTTTATGATTCATCTCAGGGTCAAATCCAGTCCCATCACCCTCAGCAACTCTCATCACCATGGATGAATGTGAAACTCCATAACATGGCTCCTTTTCCCCTCTGTTCCCCTGAGCCTGACTCTATGTCTTTGCCAGGGTGGCCAGGGTTCTCTCAGAGCATCCAATGTCTTGCCTGACAGACTACACAGCAGCATTCTCTGGTCTCAGCTCCGCACTTTCTAACAACTAAATTGTGTGTGTGTGTGTGCGCACACAAGCACACAAATGTATGTGCATGTGAGTGACAGGTTGTGTGGGATTAGTGAGCATGCATGTGTATGTGTGTGTGTGTATGTGCGCACAAGCACACAAATGTATGTGCATGTGAGTGACAGGTTGTGTGGGATTAGTGAGCATGCATGTGTGTGTGTGTGTGAGTGTGTGAGTGTGTATGTGACTGTGTGTGAGTGTGAGTGTGTGTGTGCGTGTGAGTGTGTGAGCTAATATTTGGAAGTGTCTGTGATCTACTGCCTTCTTCACAGCTCTGAGTGACTCTTCTAAAGAACACTGAAGACCTTTAAGACACAGCTCCTACTTTCATGAAATTTTACCTTCTAATTGGCTACAAAAGACACGAACACAAGAAGCAACCAGAAAGTAGTTAAACGAGAGGCCGCAAGCTGGAGCTTGTGGAGGCCTTAGCCTTTAAATGCATCTTGGCAAACATAAGTATTGTTTTTCAAGTCCAAAATCGTATTATAACATAAAACTTACCGGTTGATCACCTTTCAGTGTACAGTTCAGTGGCTTTAAGTGCATCCTTGTCGCTGTGCAGCCATCCCCACCCCTCATTCCTAGATCCCTACATCCGGCAGAACCAACCCTCTACCTCCATTCAACAGTAGCTGTCACTGCCCTCCAGCCCCTGGCTGTCATTATTATATTGTCCCTGGGACCATGGCTTCTCTGAGAACCTCGAATACAGGGTGTGTATCCTCTCCTGACTGGCTCTTCACTGAGCAGCCCTCTAAGCCATTGCAGGCTGCTCCATGTTGCAGCCTGTATCTCAATGTTCTCCATGGAGAATAAGTAATATTCCTTTGTGAGCATGTGTATAGCATACCTCGCTATCTGTTCATCTGGCAGTAGATGTGGGGGATGGATGCTTCTACATTTTCACCTCTTGGGACTAATGCTATTATGAGCACGGGTGTGCAAATAATTCTTCAAGAGTCTGCTGTCAGAAATTTGGGGGTATATACCTAGAATTGAAGCTGCTAAGTCACATTCCACTCTTTAGAGGGGAACTGGCAGGTAGCTTTCCACAGCAACTACCTCATGTTGTGACCCACCAGCACTGTGTAAGAGTCCAATTTCTCTGTATCCTACCCAACACTTTTAGGATCTGCTTTTTTTTTTTTTTTTTTTTGACAGTAGCCCTCATAATAGGTACAAAGTGGCCAGCAGAGTTTAAATCTTTTTATATAGTTGCTAACGTTTACAGATCAGGGTTAAGGTTTTCTTGTTTCTAATCCAGATCCCCACTTCATTTGAGAGACTATAAGGCTCTGGCGGGCCTCAGCCTGCACTTGCCCTGGTGACAAGTGTCTGGAGCCAAGCAGCAGCTGCGCCCCTGGCACAAGGCAGGGTCTGCGCATCACTGCCTCTCAACATGATCTCCTGCACACAGGGCCAGGGCAATGCCTCTCCCACCAGGACTGCTGCTTTCCATAGCACAGTCGGGAAGAAAGAGGGCCGTTTCATATACCTCACCTCGGTGAGAGTAGAGAAAGCTAGACACCGATAGGAAGGCTGGCAGCCGGCACACAGTGAGAGGTGCCACTTAGATTTAACCTGTAAACACTGTTGCTTACACTAACCACTTCCCTTCCTGGCCCTGCAGGCCTTTGGCTCTGTGATCCTGGCTAAACAACCCTAAGTCTCAGCCACGAGATATTCGAGCTGGACCTAACCTGGCATTTTGGAAAAGGAAGTAGAATTTCACCTCTGTTTGAAAACTGTTGTGTCAAACAGGGTTGAGCATGGAGGTGTCTGCAGGGCTGCCTTCTGTGGCCTGGCTGCTCCGCGGCACACAATCGGCACACACGGCCTTCACACAATCTTCCTCTGTGCCTTGGGTCTGTGTCCTAGTGTTCTTTTCTTACAGGATGGTAGTCGTGTTGGATTGGGACCCACCCACGGGACCTGGTTTTACTTTCACAGTGTCTAGGATGATGCTGTCTCCAGATGGTTGGGGTGTCAACATGGAAATTGTTGAAAAGATTCAGCCACAGATGGAAAGTACAGGATGGATAGGAGAGACCCGGTGGCTGTGGATTTTATCTTCTCGGTACCTGTATTGATATCTTGCTGCTGTCATCACAAATTGTCACAAATGTTAGTTGAAATGGTAGAAGTTCACTTTATTACAGGAGTCCTAAAATCAAGTATGGGCAGTAATGGGATTTGGAGGCTGGAGAAGAGGGCCTATTTCTCTACTGCTGTCAGCTTCTAGCTGCTCCATGGCATTCTGTGGCTTGTGGCCTACAAGTCTGAATTCTGCTTAAATCGTATCTCCCTCTCTGTCTGACTCTCCTGCCACTTCTTCCCTATATTGCTTTTTGGAATCCCATCAGCCCACCCAGATAACCCAGAATAACCTTCTCATACTAAGATCCTTAATTTGTTTAATATATTTGTGAAGTCCTCTTGCCATGTAGGATAGCTAACACAGATCATAGAGTAGGAAATTGCGATGGTTTGCATAAGAATTTCCTCCATGGGTTCATATATTTGAATGCTTAGACACCAGGGAGTGTTAACTGTTTGAAAGGATTAGAAAGGTTGGAAGGCGTGGTCACATTAGAGTTGATATGGTCTTGGAGAAACTTGCGCCACTGGAGGTGGACTTTGAGGTTTCAAAAACCCATGCCAAGCTGTCTGTCTGTCTGTCTGTCTGTCTCTCTGTCTCTGTCTCTCTCTCTCTCTCTTCCTCCCTCTCTCCCTCCCCCCTCTCTCCCTCTCCCCCTCTCCCTCTCCCTCTTCCTCTCCCTCTCTCCCTCTCTCTCCCTCTCTCTCTCCCTCTCTCTCTCCCTCTCTCTCTCCCTCTCTCTCTCTCCCTCTCCCTCTCTCCCTCTCCCTCTCTCCCTCTCTCTCCCTCTCTCTCCCTCTCTCTCTCTCTCCCTTTCCCTCTCTCCCTCCCTCTCTCTCTCCCTCCCTCTCTTTCTTCCCTCCCTCTCTCTCTTCCTCCCTCCCTCTCTTCCTCCCTCCCTCTCTTCCTCCCTCCCTGTCTGTCTTCCTCCCTCCCTCACTCTCTCTCTCTGTCTCCCTCCCTCACTCTCTCTCTCTGTCTTCCTCCCTCCCTCTCTTCCTCCCTCCCTCTCTGTCTTCCTCCCTCCCTCTCTCCCTATCTCCAGATCAAGATATAGCTCTCAGCTACTGCTCCAACACCTTCCTGAATGCTTCCTACCATGAGGCTAATGAACTAATTCTCTGAAACTGTAAGCAAGCCCCCAATTAAATACTTTCTTTTGTAAGAGTTGCCTTGATCATGGTGTCTCTTCACAGTAATAGAATAATGACCGTTCTTGTGATATTTGGCAAAGAATGTGGCTGTTTTTTGTTTTTTTTTTAATCCTTGTCCTAAAGATCTGCCTGAGGCCAAATTGAAGAGTTTAGGATTAATGGTGTTGGCAGAGGAGATTCCAAGACAGCCTAGTATTGACTGTGTCATGTGGTTATTACTGGTCACTCTTATGCAGATCTCTTATGCAGATCTGCAATGAAAAGGAGCAAGCAGAGCAAGGGAAATTGCAAAATGCACAATTGGAGGAGAAAAAAAGTACCAGAAAATGTTTTCTGTTTTTTGTTTGGAGCCAATTCCTTTGTCCAAGGAGATTAAAATGTTTAAAGAAAAGCCTGATGCTTAATGGAATAAAAAGAGTATGACCTCAGGCCAAGACCCCACCCAGCTAAGCTTCCAACTTGTAAAAAGAAACTAAAGAAAAGCTTATGCAGTGATGGAAACCACCAACAGTAGAAAGCAGATACAAATGAAATTGAGGGAGGGGGCCAAGTTCCAGCCCCATCAAGCAGTAGAACTTGGCAGCTTTGGCCAAGTGGTTCTGGCTTTAGAGTTAAGGATACGATACATTGTGGAATCTCACTCTGTGGCTAGGGAAAGCCACTGAGGCCAGGCCTTTGTCAGGGTGTCAACACATAGAGGCCCAAAGAGGATAAAGCCTGGATCATGTTGGAGACCCCAACATGTTGGGGATGCCACAGTCATGGGGTACCTGCCATGGGAAGCTGGAGACTAGGTATAGAACCAAGAGAGAGAAGTGTGCTGCAGTCAACAGAGCTGAAAGGAGTTGAAGATCTGAAGAACCCTTTGACTTCAGACATAGAGATACAGAGTTTGGAGTTTGCCCAGTTGGTTTTCAGTCTTGCTTTGGTCCAGTATTTCCTGGACCAAAATATTTGCTCCCTTTCTTCCCTTTTGGAATACTAATCTATATTCTGTGCCATTGTATGTTGGAAGTATGTGATCTGCTCTTCTATTTTGATTTTATAGGGGGTTATACAGTGAAGAGATTGTCATGAATCTCGAAAGAGGCTTTGAACTTTGGGCTTTTAAACATTATTGAGACTGTGGTAGACTATGGGGACTTTTGAAATTGGACTGAATGCATTTTTGCATTATGATATGGCTACAAGCCTATGGGGGCCAGGGAGTGAGTGGAATGCCCCCCATAGGTACAAATATTTGAATACTTAGAACAGTGTCTACAACAGACATGAACACTGGTGGGGGAGGGGGCTGTTCCATCTACCACAGCCCCTGCCCTTCGTACCTACGCTCACCTTGAAGATCTAGTGTCTATCAGAATACTTCACTGGAGTGGTCACATGGCCCATACCAACCCCCTGCAGTGTCCAAGCAGCACTTGAGTCTGGGGTGGCCGAGGTCTTGCCTTCTGGAAGGTGAAAGTTCCTGTCTGTACTTGTAGGGATGGGAACCCGAGGGGAAACCAAGAGATGAAGAGGCTTTGTGCTGTTTCCAGCTGTTTCTGACACCCGCATTTCAGGATTCAGCATGTCCTGCCCTTGCTCCTGTGAGTTTCTGCCCCTGCAAACCAGAGTCATCTGGACATGGATAACCATAGACAAAACAGCTTTTGAGTGAGGCCCATCACTGACCCTGGGCATGGGGACATGCCACATAGGAATGAGTTATCCCTAATGTGGAGAAGCTAAGGTTTCCAGCCTCTCCTGTGGCCCTCACAGGTCCTCTGTGAGCAACATGCTCCTATAGTTTTGTAACACCTGTAGCAGATACGTTGGCCAGAGTGATTACAACCAGGGCATTCTTGTTTCATTTCAACCGGGTAGGGTAGAAGTGGCTGAGCAAACAACCTGTACTTAGAAGGGTTCCCACTTGCTTTCTGGCGTTCGCAGACTGGCTGAGTGCTGCGGTAGCTCTTAGGAATGAGGATGCTAACGTGTAAGGTGTGAACACCTTTAGGGCCCTTCTGGGGTTTGCCACCAGAAATACGGGGAGCAGAGGAAAAACAAGGTGGAAAGGTAGAGAGCCAAGACTGGTCACTGAGAACCCTCCTAGTCACTACACATGTCCAGCTGTAAATGGATGACTGGATTTTTTGATTGCTGGTCAAAACTGAATTCTCTCTAGTCAGGAAGATAGCAGGTGCTACTATGTAAACTTATGTCTTTCCCCTTTTTAATAGAAATTGCACAGATTCAAATTTATCATTGTGTTGACATTGTGATGACAAAATCCCCAGCAACCGTGACTCCAGGACTTGGTTCTTTTGGTTCACAATTTAAGAGTGCAGTGCATTATGGTGGGAAGGCATGACAGCAGGTGCCTGAGGCAACTGGTCACAGTGCGTCAGCAGCCAGGAAGCAGAGAGATGAACGCTCACACTCAGTTCTCCTTGCTACTCAGTGGGTCCCCGGCCCATGGGAAGGTGACAACCACGGGGTAGGTCATCCAACCTCAACTAACCTAAGCTAGAAAATTCCAGCTACAAATGGTAGTGAACAGCTTTAATCTCAGCACTCGTAAGTCAGAGACAAAAAACTTGGCCTGCACAGTGAGTTCTGGGTTAGCCAGGGCTATAGTGAGACCTTAGTGGGGAGGAAAGGAAGGGGAGGAGGGGAATCCATCATAGATGTGCCCAAAGGTTTGTCTCCTAGGTGATTCGAGATCCCATCAAGTTGACAACCAATATTAACCACTACACTGTGGAAACTATGAAGGAGCCCCAGGGCTGATGCAGAAGTGTATGTATGCACCGCAGCTCCAAGCATCTGAGGCACTGGCGGGTGTTGCAGTGAGACATCACTGGTAACAGAGTTTGCGGCTTAGGTCAGCTTTTCTAAACTCTCAGCTTTCTCAAAAAGACTCTCTTTGTAATCCCCATATAGATAATCATTTTTCAACATCACTGTCACATAGAAAGGCAACCGAAGGCGACACCCAAGGGCACAGACCTGGAATCCCAGGTACTCAGGAGAGCGAGGCAGGAAGGATTACAAGTTCATAGGTGCCTGGGCTACATTCTGAGTTCACATCCTGGCTAGGCAACTAAGTGAGAACTTGTCTCAAAAAGTAAAAAGAAGTTTGGGGATATAGCTCAGTGGTAGAAGGTTTGCCTACATTTTCAAGGCCCTGAGTTCATCCCCCAGTCTTCAAAATAAAATAAAATCAGATTATACTCCTAAATAGGAGGGAAAAAGGTATTATAGACATGAGTTATTTTTCTACATTTTGTGTTCTGGCATTTGCCAGCTCTTAAGAATCCATGATTTGTTGTGATGTGTTTTCTCATTCTGTTGGTTTTTGTATTTTCATTTGTACTTCTAATGTTACGTTTATTTCTTTCAAAGAGTGCCCCATTATTCAGGACTAATCACCTGGATTCATTCCCAATGATTAAGTCTCCATGAAGAAGGGAGAATGGTCAGCCTGCCCAGAAAAGCTAGCCAGGAAACTGAGAACCACCAGGGCAGAGAGGCAGAGAGAGGAGACAGGTGAGGGCTCTGATGAGGGTGGGTGGGCAGCCAGGTGCAGGGAGGCGGACTCTCAGTCACAGGAGTGCACAATGGCTCCTGTCAAGAGAAAGAGGTCCCTTTTCTACGGAACAGATGTTTTCCAACAGCTTCCACCTTCTGCACCTGTGACGCGTGGCGAGGTGATTAAAGACTAAACCAGGTGGTACGTTCCAGAATTCTGAAAAGCAGTCAAAAATATGTCAGTCCTTGGAACTGAGATTTATAAGAGCCCATGTAAATGAATGAGGCTGATCAGAGCTTGGGCGGTTCCCAGAGCTCTCAAGAGGCCTCAGGGAAGAATGCAGCCCCTCAATACATCAGGAGTAGAATTGTCCGAAAACCCATCTGGGCAGTACCAGTTTAACAGTAGCTAATGGAAGATGCGTTCCAAAATCTTGCCACGCTATGATGAAATGTTTAAAGAACAAATTTAAAAGTGACGGTCTCATATACTTACATGAACAGATGAATAAATCAGACTAAGACAATGCTTTAAGGCAGAAAACATAGACTGTTTTTTTATCTAAAGACAAATGACACATGGAAGAAATATCTGTTATTCCTTTCACATCCAAAAGGTAGTTTCATTAATATATCAAAACTCTGACAAATCTTTAAAGGAAAGAAAGAAAAGACCAACAGTCTAGTAGAAAAAATAGGCGTTTCCTGGGCAGGAACTACATATGCCTGTCGGAGGGAAAGCAATTAAGCCTTATTCACAATAAGAAAAAAATGAAAAATAAAATTCACATTGCAGTTTCAGCGATCGGATTTGCAGAAATAAAAGAAGTTTGGCAAAGATGAGGAATGAAGCTCTCCAGTAAATTGCTGGCGTATAGATGCAGTTTCTGTGGTGAGCAGTTTGGCAGTATCGATCCAGCTTGCAAGCATATACCCCTACCCTGGCACTTGGCAGCTTGATTTCTGTGAATTTGTTATGTGGCCACATATGTATGATGTGACATATGTGTACATGATGCCAACGTAGGGGGTGAGAGCTGGAACTCGATGCAATGGTAGAGCCCTTACCTAGCAGGCCCGAGGCCCTGGATTTGACCTCCAGCAATTAAATATAAAAGGGATTATTCCCATCACATTTTACTGAATGTGAAACCCAGGCTGGCTACTGACTTGCTATGGACCTGTGCTGGTTTAAGTCTATGGTCCACAACTTAGAGTCATCTGGGAAGAGTCTCAGTTGAGGAATTATCTAGATCAGGTTGGCCTGAGGGCATGTCCTGATGGTTAATTTACCCAGCCCACTGTGGGTGGGTTCCACTCCTGAGCCTGGGTCCTTAACTGTGTAAGACTGAAGAAGACTAGCTGAGCCGAAGCAGTGGCAGGCGTGCATCTGCTCTCTCTGCTCTTGACTGCGATGTGATGTGACTAGCAGCTTGAGTTCCTGCCTCGACTTCCTTTCAGTGATGAACTGTAACCTGAGATTGTTAAGTCAAAGAAAGCCCGTTCCTTCCCTATGTTGCTTTTGGCCAGTGTGCTGGCTAGTTTTATGTCAACTTGACACAAGCTAGAGCCATGGGAGAAGAGGGAGCCTCAATTGAGAAAATGGTCAGGCTCTAGGCAAGCCCGGAGGGCGTTTTCTTAATTAATGATTAATATGGAAGGGCTGAGCCCATTGTAGATGGTGCTATCCCTGGGCTGATGGTCCTGGGTTCCATAAGAACCCAAGCTATAAGAAAGCAGACTGAGCAAGCTATGAAGAGAAAGCCAGTAAGCAGCACCCTTCCATGGCTTCTGCATCAGCTCCTGCCTCCAGGTCCCTGCCCCGTTTGAGCTCCTGTCCTGACTTCCTTTGATGATGAAGACTTATATAGACACATTAAGCTGAACAAACTCTTTCCTTCCCAACTTGCTTTTGGTAACGGTGCTTCATCACAGCCATAGAAATACTAACAAGACAGTCAGGATGTTTGATGATATCAATAGAAATTAAGCTAGGGCAGTAGCTGAGGTTGACTTTCAGCTTCTGACTCTCATGTCTCTACCTCCTGGGTCCTGGGATTAAAGGTATCCACCATCACACTCGGTGTATGTTTTTCTGGGGATTTCCTGCATGGTAGGGAAACACTACCAACTGAACTACATTCCAAGTTCTGCACTGCTTTTGAAAAAATAACAAAAATGAGAGCTATTCTTACACCCAGAGGAACAAATAAATGAATTCCGTCCATATGTGGGAATATTACTCTGTTTTATAAAAGCATGAGGAAGCTATGCCATGATTTTCAAGATACTGAAAGTGCAAGATTCAAGGAATGTATAAAAGAAATATAAAGAACTTCACCATTAAGCTTTTAAAAAATATTTTTTAATTTTATATTCATAATTGGTGTTTTGCCTGCATATGTATCTATGTGACAGCTGTCAGGTCCCCTAGAACAGGAGTTACAGACTGTTGTGAGCTGCCATGTGGGTGCTGGGAATTGAACACAGTTCCTCTGGAAGAGCACCCAGTGCTCTTAAGGGCTGAGCCATCTCTCCAACAACCCTACTGTCATGCTTTTAGAAGGACAGGTCGGGCATTCCAGCAGCTACAGTCAGTACTTACAAAAAGGTGGGAGCTGGAGATGTAGCTCAGTCAGTGCAGTCCTTGCCTACCATGCACAAAGCCACGGGTTCAATCCCCAGCACACATAAATGGCATGGCGGTGCAACCTGTTATCTCAGAATTTGGGAGGTGGGGTCAGGAAGACCAGAAGTTCAAAGTCATCTTCAGCTTTACCATCAAGTTCCAGGCCAGCTTGCCCTTCGTGAGGCCCTTCTGGGGAGTCGGGGAAAGCACTGTGTATATGGATTTGAAGAAACATGACCTGTGTGACAGTGAATCAGGACGGCAGCAGTTACTTCCAGAGGGAGGCCAGGGTCCCTGGGTGCCTACTGGCTCTAAGTAAAGAGCCCAGTGTCCTGAACTGTTTGAGAGGGAAGAAAACTAGCTGGGCCTAAGCATCAGCAGGCAACATGGATGAGTTCGTTCCTCTCCCTTCTTGACTGTGGATATGGCTGACTGACTGGCTTCCTCTTTAGGATGGGCTGGCTATAAACTGAGCTATCATGAGTTCAGCGGGTGCCTGTGGCAGGCACTGTGGGACGCTGGGCAGCATGAGATGATTCAATAGACAAATGGTTGCCCACCAGGAGCCTGCACTCCCGTCAACAAAATAGCTAACAACTACATAAGGCACATGTGTGGGCACGTGATGGCTAGACAGACCGATGAAAGGGAAGAGGGGAGAAGAAAGGAAGAGAGATAGATGGCGTTTGAAAGAAAACGAAAAAGGAAGAAAGGTGGTCAGGTGTTTAAAGAAAGTGAAAAGAAGGAGATGGGGAGTAAAGGAGGGCACGGTCTTCTTTTAGATACAGAGGTAGTTCTTCCGTGCAGACTCAAGGCATGCAGGTCGCTGGGGCAGGAGCATCCTGGGAACAAGATGTGCCACGGGCACCTTTGAGGAACAGTGAAGAAGCCCAGCATGGACAGAGGGAGGGAAGGGGATTGTGATGGGTGCTGAGCTGTGTCCTTGGGTCAACTACTCTCCAGGGATGGCACAGGCTCCTCAGCCTTCAGGGTTGTGGCTGCTCCCTCCTGAATTCCTAGGGAGACCCATTCCCTTTCCCAACCTTAGGTGAGTGTCCCAGACAGAACAGCACCAGCTTTGGAACTACGGAAGGTAAGGACGTCGGCACGTTTGACATTGGGGTGACACTTAACTTTCAGCCAGAGCTGGTAACCACTTGTCTATGAAATGACCCCCTAGTCCCAAAGTAACACATCTCAGAGTTTGTTCCCACTGCTCCGTTCTCTAGAAAGCCTTGTTATCTTAGCAGAACGCAAACACCTCGACTAAGATTGGCTCTCCCTGACCTGTACGTTTCAGAATCAGTCATCTGTCTTTTGAAAGATGGTTTGGCCCTCTGGGACCAGAGCTTCCCCACCCCGGTGTGAGTTCTCACTGCATGACATGTGCTAGGCAAACTCTTCGGTCACACTAGGTCCTGGCTCTTTAAGACAGCAGATCCCCAGGGGAAGAGTGTTGAGTCTTTTGTAATTGGACAGTTGGCTGCATCCAGCAGCAGTGTTTACTGAACACATCAGACGCTAGCCCAGGGACCCACGTATTTGCCCAGTCTCCACACAGCAAATAGCAAGAGCCTCCCTTGAATGCATGTATCAGAAAGGATTTTCCTCAAACCTAAGTGAGCCTCCAGGGTTATGGCTCATTCAAAGCTGCGGTGGACAGGGTGTCTTAAAAGGTGGGTGCCAGGTTTCCTTCAGCTCCGACGGCCACCAACAGGCTTTTTTCCCTCAGTTTACGTTCTGGCAACAGAACGAAGCCAAGCCAGGAAGACCGGGGAGGACCCAGGCCTGTCTCTGGTCTGTTTGAAATGAGAGCCCAAAGGGCAGCTGTAGGGAGAGGCAGGGGGCGGAGCAAGGAGGAAGCCCGCTAGCTGTGCTGAAAAGGAGACCCACAGCTTTTATGCACATGATTAGTGATGAGTTGGTTGCTTAGCAACCGCAGCCCCTTCCCCCTTCTATCCATACCCCTCAGGCTGCATGTAATGTTTGTGACATTTTTCTTTTCACAGCAGAGACAGGGAGTCTGCCCCCTTCATTAGCAGAAGATGCTGCCACCCCGGCGCTCCCCCCACCAGCTTGTTAGAAATCCTCTCCCCAAAGCATTTAATTATTAATTGCACATCGGGCTGATTGCTGTATCTAGATAGCCCTGCGGATAGTTCACAGAAGTAAAACGCTTGGAGCAAGACCTGGCACATGGGAAACGCTACATGAAAATTAGCTGAGAAATAAGAATTTCTTACGGGTGACTTGGAGGGGTGAGACCTATTGGTCGGGGTTCTTTTCAGGACATCACCCTTTCTCTCAGAGTCTCCAAAAGCTGGAAGCAGAAGGGCTCTTCAAAGTACCTTCCCATCCATCTGCCTTTGTTTACTGATGGGGAAACTGAGTCCCAGAAGACAACTCACAACACAAGAGCTAAACAGAATCCAGATCGCCTGCTTTTCAATCTGTCTCCATTGTATCTCCAGTCCTCAAAATTTAGTGCGCCTAAGAATCCACCTGGAGTCCAGCAAAAATGCACGTTTAAGGTTCCCCAAACCTCATTCTTCATTCTGTTAGTTTCCTGGGACTATGATGTCTTACCACAGACTGTGTAGATTTACCAATAGAGATCAGACGTTTTAACATGAATTTTAAAGACTGAAAACAAGGAGCCTGGGTCGCCTCTGAAGGGGAGAATTTGACCTTTGCCTTTTCCAGTTTGAGGGGGCTGCTTGCATTCCTTGGCTTGTGGTGAAGTCACATGTTCACAGGTCTGGACAGGACATCTGTGATTCCACCTGTTTTGTTCTGGCTGTTCCTCAAGCGGATCCCTGGCCTGGAGTCTAGAGTAGAGCCCAGAACCTGCATCTCAGGCCCTCCTCCACCCCACTGAGAATGAAGGAGGGGCTCCTAGACCAGTTGGGAGCCTTTGCCCACACTCCTTCCTCTTCACTGCAGTAGGGAAGGCTGGCTTTCTAGTCCTGGGTTCTCAGCTAGAGGGAGAGAGCAGGGACCCGCTGCTGGGGAGTCCCCACCTGGGTCCTGTGAACAGGAAACCAAGACTGGGTCTCACTTCTATGAGCACCCAGGAAATCCAGAGAGACCCTGTATCTCCCTCCAGGCTCTTTGCCTGGGGAGATCTAAGCCTTGGTAATCTACCTAAAGAAACAACAAAAACAAAAACACCAAAAAAGAAACAAACCCAAAACAAAAACAAACAAAAAAAAACAACCTACTGTGGTCTTTTGAGGGTGGGGATGGGTGAGATGCATTCTCATTATGAAACCCAGGCTGGTTTGGAGCTCATCCCGGTAGCCCTTGGCCGGCCTCGAACTTTCCATCCCCCTGCCTCCGCTCCCAAGAGCTAGAAGATTTCAGACACGTACCGCCACACCCGGCACTTTTAGGCATACATGAAGACTGATGTGCTAAACTAACTTCAAAAGCGTGAGGTAGAAACACGGGAGAACCCTCGGAAGCAGTGAAGGGAGCGAACACTAAAAAGATTGGGTATGAGGGTGACAGGCCTGATCCTGCTCTAGTCCCTAGAGGAAAACTAAAAACAAAGGAGCCCTCCCTTTGCTGCTGCGGGTGTGAGCACTAGGGGGCAGAATGTGTCCAAGAATGGAAAAGCAAATGCTGCTGCCTTTGGTTATAAGAGTGATTTTTTTTTTAAGGTCCTGCATACAGTGTGAAGGGTCATTGCCTCTAATACAACCTTAGTCAATAGGTTTCTAATTGGGCTATTAATCTGGAAGTAAGTGTGACATAGGGACCCCGGAGGATGGGGTGAGAGGGATGCAGGCGTGACTAATGAGTAGCCCGCGGAGCTGTTTTCACGGGTCAGCTCTCAGAATCTTTGTTCTCCTTCAGCGTGAATTGACACCGCTACCCCACCACCGCTCCAGCGACCTGGGACTTGGTCACAAAAACAGACAGTTTAGAAATGGAGACACACCAAATAAGGATTCAATAGTTTTCCAGCCGTTACTCCAGAAAAATAAGTGAGAGACTTATTTTTGCTTATTTGTAAATGAATTCGAAGGTACTAAGCTATGCACGCCCTCAGATCTGCTTGCATACGGATCCTGTCTGAGGCACGAGCACACAGGTCACAGTCAGCACGCGCAGTCCTTGCTTGGGAATTAACCCCAGTAATGCGTAACTCAACCATCTGCAAGTGACATTTGGACCAATTTGAATTTAGCAGTGGCCTGTAAGGTATGCTCTTGCTGAGAGCATCATTGATGAGAACTCCCTAGACACCAGGCTTTTCTTATTAATCTCATTTAAGCAATATAAAAAAAAAATCTGTAAGCTGGATACCGTTGCCATTATCCTTTTTATAAAAGATATTTATTTAGCATGTGTGTGTGCGCAGGTGCAAATGTGTGTCAGAGCACATGTGTAGAGATCAGAGGACAACTTTCAGGAGTTGGTCCGGCCTTCCACCTTGCCGAGGCAGACTGCTCTTGCTTCTGCCTCTGTGATATACACTCCAGGCTAGCCCGGCAGCTCCAGGGTACCCAATTCTCTGGCCTCCGCCTCTATCTCGCAGTGGGGCTGTTGGGATTATAGATTTCTGCTATCACATCTGGCTTTGCATGGTTCTGAGAGTGAATTCAGGCTTGAGTGGCTGGCCACCATAACCACTGAGCCACTCCCATGGCCTGAGTACCCCCGTGTTTTATAGTTAAGGAAACTATGAGGAGCTGAGAAATTTGTCCAAGATTCCTCGGTTAGGAACTGCTCAAGCGGGCCTCAGGCAGCTCTGACGCCAAAGCTTGGTGCCTGTCCTCTCAGAAGCCTGAGCAAGCCTTTTCCAATGGGAAAACTTGGTCCCCAGCATGTGATCTTCCACCCTGTAGTCTGACTTGGTATGTATCTTAGAAAACTCCACATCTTTGTTGGATCTGACTCTTTTAGGACGAGACACAGACGTCATAACTCAACCGGCCATCGTGGGTCTGTGCGAGGGGGTGAACTCAAGGGTGCCATCTTGAGATCTGTAAGGACCTGGCACTCCAGAAGGAAGTTTTTATAAGATGGAGATTAATAAGAAGAGAGGAATCGAAGGGGATTGTGCTCTGGTTGTTGGAAGGTACAGAGTATATATTCCTTGTTGCAGGCCTGTGTTTGGAGCCTTCAGACCCACCCATCGGAGGACAGCCATACATTGCGCACAGAGAGGTATGCATCAGTGACACACTGCCATTAGCTTGGGGCAGCTGGGAAAGGAAGCCATGTTTCCCAACACATCAGAAGCCTATTGAGCACTGATGCCAGGACCAGCCTCCAGGAAACTTGAGTAGCCACAGGGACCACAGTCTACAGCCAGGGAAGTGGAGACAAGACAGAGGAGGTGGGAAAGTTTCTTTACTCCTATGCCTCGAACCTTCTAGAGCTTGGAGTCTATGCAGTCTATGGAAGAGGCAAAGAGGAAAAGCTTCAATTCCAGTATACAACTGAAATTTAAAATTGAAGAAAGGCAATCTCAATAAAATAAATCATTCTGATAAGCGAAACAGTCACAGTGGGATATGGGTGGGAAGGGGCGGCTCCTCAGCATAATCGATAGATTAATCAGAAAGAAAACACACACGCATTTCATGTTTATCTCCCTGGAGCATTGACAATCTTCACTAACTCTGTTACTCAAAGGGAGATCGATAAATATTATATATTCTGCTGTAGGTGAGAGACTGGAGCCTGCCTTCACACACACCACAGCTAGCTAGCTCTTTATGGGGGCATCACTGGCCAGCTTGCTGGGCTTTGGCCCTTTGAATGTCTTGGATAGTAATGGGGAAAGAAAAGGGTGTCTCTTTTTACCATAAGGGTGGCTGTAGCTTTCTGCTGCTCTTACAAATATCTGAGAGGGTGTTTATCGTAAGGGTCCTCTGCTCAGAGCCCTCTGCCCTTGAGGGGCTAGAATTAATGCTTTCCTTCTCCTGCTGTGTCCCTGTTTTAGACTTGACTCAGTTCTCTCTGGCTCCAATTATACAGTAAGAACATGAATTGCAGACATGTTGATGACATTCACCCCAGTCCTGGGTAAAAGTGCCTCTTGTTTATAGATTAAGGCTATGCAAGTCCTCAGAAATGGTGGCATATACTTTAATCCCAGACTTTGGGGGATTGAGACAGGAGATTCACAGGTTCAAGACCAGCCACAGTTAAATAGTGATTTCTAGATCTGCCTGGAAGACACGGAAAGACTTTGTTGAGGATGGAGAACCATTTAGAGGCACATCAGTGCAACAAAAGCAGTTCAAAAACAGACCCAGGGGCTGTATCACAATTCGCTCTGATAAAGATGACATCACCAATGCGCGGGAGGAGGGGAAACCATTTCATAAACAGTTCCTGAATAACTGGCTAAGTGCATGTGAGAGCATTGCCTTTAAATTCTCACCCAAGAGATCCATAGAACATGTGGCCCCTCAGAGTACGGCACCTTGGCTTGTAGTGTGTCTTAAACTAAAAGAAACTGAAAGCAAAAATGCATTAGTGGGGTCTCTCCAATGGTCCTGCCTCCTGTTGCCTTCTCCTGCAGGGGCCCTGAGAACTAGAATTCACCCTGCCCTTCTCCCCTGGGGCAGACCTTCCCTCTCCTTAGAGAAGCAATGTCATGGGAGGGTGCCAAGGAGAATCTGAATAAACAGGCCTTTCTGAGCTCTCCCCAGTTTAATACCCTTAGATCAGAACCCTGGATCCTCCGATCATACCTCTGCACAGCTGTCCACAGGACAGATTTCCCCATTTCTGTTTTCATTTCTGGAAGCTCACGGTATCATGCGAAAGCCTATGCTCCATATGCTAAATAAGCTCGGTTGCTTTTCCAAGTCTGTTTCTATCATAGGGATCTTAGCTATGACCCAGTGGTGGGGAGGAGAGGATACTTCTCCTTTCATGCGTGTCCATCTGGATGCGGTGGCGCACACCTTTAATCCAGCACTGAGGAGGCAGAGGCAGGGGGATCTCTGTGAGTTTGAAGCCAACCTGGTCTACAGAGTGAGTTCCGAGTCAGCCATGGCCACATAGTGTGACTGTGTCTCAAAAAAAGAAAGGAAGGAAGAAAGAGAGAGAGAGAGAAGAAAGGGAAAAGAAAAAAGAAAGAAAAAGGGGAAAAAGTCATAGAGACAAGAAGAAAAACGTAGAGGAAAACTTAAGCGAATGTTTATCAGACCTCAGAGTTGGGAATAAGTTTACAAGTATGAAAATAAAGGCGTCAAATTATAAAGTTCAATACATAAATGTTTTAAATGCGTATCAAAGATTATGTAAAAATATTGTATGGTCTGGGGAGATGGATAGAGCAGTTGCTGCAAAAATGTGAGGACCTGCGTCTGCAACCCCAGTGCGTCTGCTCTGGGAGGTAGAGACAGTAGAATCTCCAGAAACTGACGGGACAGGTAGCCTGGATAGACAGTGCAAGCAAAAGACCCTGTCACCAGCAACATGAAGGTGAGGACGAACACACAAGGTACTCTTCTGTCCTCTGCATACGTGCTGTGGCTTGCATGCATCCAAACTCACACACATGCGTGTGTGCACACACACATAAAAGTAAAATCAAAAAGTACGGTAGAAACATGACCCACTAACATGCAGCGCGTGATGGACATTATACGTCACCAGCCATTCCCGTGTCGTTCGAGTAGAGAACACAGATGCATGAGCAAGATCAGCACACTTGGTCAGAACTTGGTTCAGGTTATTTCCCGTGCGTAGGCTAACACATACATTTGTAAATGGTGTTGATTTAAAAGGTTTTAAGGTAAACGATAGTGCTATAGGTTGATGTAGAATCTCCTCCCAGGTCCGGATGTGAAAAGCTCCAGCACTGGCTTGGTTCTATTGGGAGTGGTAGACATGTCAAGAAGTGGGGCCTACTGGGAAGTCTTAGCCATAAGGTAGTCAAGCTTTCTCTGCTGTGTGTGCTTCCACCGTGACGTCCTGCCTTACCGCAGGCCCAGATGAACAGGATCAACCAAGTATGCAACGATACATCCAAAACGGAGCCAACGTTTCCCTCTATGAATTGATTTTCTCAATTATTTATTACAGTAATCAAAAGAGCCCCAGAACATAGATAATGGCAGAGGAAATGAAAGCTTAGGAAATACATGTACGAGAATGTAAAAAGATAAAATACGAAACGAGGTCTTATAAGTCAGTAAGACCAGCATCTGGCACAAGAGAACTAGATAAAGGTTGTAAGCAAATGCTAAAAATAAGACAAATGACTAATAATAAAGAAGCATTAAGGCCAAATGTAATGACACAGTCCTCTGACCCCGGCAATCTAGAGGCTGAGGGCACAGGAGCATGTACCGAAGGGCGGCGTGAGCTGTAAGTGGGACCCTGTCGCATGGGGGAGGGGAAGAATAAAAATATATTGTGCAAAAATTTTTTTTTAAAGAAATGTATTAAGCTTCACAAAAACACGAGTGTGATTTAATCATTAAGCCACACACACACACACACACACACACACACACACATACACATACATGTATTTCCTGATTAAGCGCCAAAACATTAAAACATTCAGTGATGAGTATGTTGGGGCATTGTCTTATATGGAAATGACAGTAACGAGCCACTTCCAGAAAGCAGTTTATCGTGATACAGAAAATGCGTTTTCCAGAGTGTGCCTGGGCATGTTGCTCACTTAGAGTGCTTACCTCGAATTCACTGAGTTCGATTCCCCCAGCACTGCATAAACGCCTGTAATCCCTGCGCTCCCCTGTGGAGGCAGAGGATGAAGATGAGCTGGACAGGGTTGTTTCCAGCTGCTCGCTGCTCTCTGCACGATTTTGTAGCTCCCTAGTTAGAGTGTGTTTCCTTGAGTGCTGACATTGTGCGTGCCCTGTGCTCCCCTGTGGAGGCAGAGGATGAAGATGAGCCGGACAAGGTTGTTTCCAGCTGCTCGCTGCTCTCTGCACGATTTTGTAGCTCCCTCGTTAGAGTGTGCTTCCTTGAGTGCTGACATTGTGCGTGCCCTCGTAGTTGTCTTAGGTCCATGGAATGTTTAAAAATAAAGTGTGCTGTGAACAAAGGTTTAAGCAGACCCTGGTTTTAAGGTTGTTCTCTTGCTGGACCTGTTGTGCTCACACTGATGAACACTTGAGTACAGGGGAGCCTGTAAAATGCCATTAAAGATCCAAAGCTGCCTGTTCCTGTGTCCTCTCACAGGCCCTCTTTTAGGACAGGGCCCTGTGCTGAGAGCATCACTGGAGCAGAATTACAACTGAATAGAATAGGCGCATAGAAGAAGCAAATAAATATCCAGAGATGATGAAGGAAGCATATGCAGGAAACCTCAAAACACAAAGTATACACTCAACTTTTTAATAATCATTGCATTGGTTTGGGTGGGGGCACATGGCATGGTATGTGTGTAAGGGTTGGAGGTCAACCTTCAGGAGTTGAACTAAGGATGTTGAGCTTGGTGGCAAGTGCCTTTACTCACTGAACATCTCCCCAGGTCCCGTTAGGCTTCTTTACTGTAGCCCTTAATGTCAGAAGAAAATGAAATAGCGTCTGGTAACTCAGTAAGCACAGCAGAATGGGCAGTGATGTGATGTAAGAAAAGTTATCCTGAGTAAAGATCCCTTCTAAAAGTCCAGGACCATGAAACCGGCGTACAAATGCGCAATCAAAAGGCACTGGGCTAAGCTTTGCTTTCACCTAGCATTTGTTAGTCTCTGGGTTCAGTCCCCAGCATTGATGAAAATGGCGAGCAGGTCTCATACGAAGTTATTAGACAAGTAAGAATAGGAAGTAAGGCCGGGCAGTGGCGGCGCACGCCTTTCATCCCAGCACTTGGGAGGCAGAGGCAGGCGGATCTCTGTGAGGCCAGGCTGGTCTGCAGAGTAAGTTCCAAGACAGCCAGAGCTACATCAGAGAAACCCAGTTTCGAAATCCCCCACCCCCCAAAAAGAGCAGGAAGTAGAATGACATCACTGTAGGTAACGGAAACAAGCCACAAAGACTAGGATTTTTTTTTTTAAAGTACAAAAAAACACAGCAACAAAAATACAAAGGGAAGAAAATTATGTTCCTTTTAAACGAACCAAAATACTTTAAGAAAATTACACACACCATGAACAAACCACACTAATGAGAATAAGAAAGACTCAGAGGTAACACAACTCAAGAATATAAATATAAATGTCCAAATTAATTTTAACGGACCCAGTGAATAAACACAATGGTAATGCCTTATGAGAAATAGTGAAAATGAGGGGAAGATCTTCAAAGGAAATTAAGACAGAGGTAAGACTTGAGATTGAGTGAGTGTAAGCAAAGAAGATGCAACATATGGATAAGTGGTGTCTCTGATGTCTCCGAGTTAAAGCAGGAGGCAAGAAACCTGAAGGAATACTAAATGCAATAGCTTAAGGGTTTTCTGAAGTAAAGTGAATTTGAATATACAGATTGCAAGAAGAGACTATCGAATCTGGACGGCCAGCAATGAGACACATTCTAGTAAATTTTCTGGGCTTTAAGGAAAAAAAAAAAAGATTAAAAAATATTGCGCTTCAACATCATGTGACTTTAAAGGGAAAGTAGATTTTCATTAGTTTTTTTATTGTAACATGTCATGCTAGATAAAAAAATATAAAAATCCACGTAGGGTGCTCAAACTGTAGCATTCATTATATGTAAGAATTTAGGGATTGCTATTTGTCCAAAATTTCTGAGGAAATCTGTCATAGACAAAGCTTCAGACACCAGAATCACTAAGACTGATGGGAGCATTAAATGTATCATTATTTGTAGACAAAATTGAAAAAATTAAATAGACTGGAGGATGTGATGACTCTGTAGCAACAATGTAGACATTACTGGGTTGGAGTTCTCCTTGGTCCTTGCCTTCTTGGAAGAATTCAGCCAAGACATACAGATGGTTTAAGCCAGGGCTTATTAAGCAAACTGAAAGAATGCAGTAGCCTACTCCAGAGAACTGAGGATTGGGCTGACCCAAGGGTGGGTAGCAGCAGGAAAGGTTGAGTATTTGACTTAGAAGTCAACTTGGAAAGTTCCCAGTGTCAAAGGTGAGAATTGTAATTTCAATAGGAATAATGATTACAATGGATTACACTTTAAATATGTTTAAAATTTATATAAATATATATAAATATATTTATATTTATAGCAACCAATTCATAGTGGTGTAAGACCAAATGGTCTCCTTTGGACACAAAGAATTGACTGTTTTGTAAGGTTGATAAAAGAGAAGACTCAAGCATCCTGATTTCCCTATGTAAACTATTAGTGGGTAGCCATGAGTGGATGAGAGGATGTGTCTTTCCACAGCATAAATTCAATAAATAGGATAATAGAGTTATACTATGACCATGTTATCATTCAAATGAATTAATGGATCTGTGTATTACACATTAATGCCACTAACATTAAAAAGCAATGAAAGCCAGACATCAGCTATAGACCCAAGCCTGCTTGAGACTCTAGATCCATTTGTAGAAAATACAGAGGACAAAGGAATGTGTTGAGTTGTACCATAAACGTACAATTGTCAAAATCCAGAAGGTGGGAAATTCTGTAGATCAAAAGGCCCAAATTTCTTCCCTTCCTTCCTTCCTTCCTTTTTTCCCTCCTCCTTCCCTCCCTCCCTCTCTCCCTCCATCCCTCCTTCCTTCTTTTTTTTGACATACCAGTCTCACTGTGTTGCCAAGGTTGGTTTTAGAATCCAGTGCTCAAGCGATCCTGTTATAGCTTCCCAGTGGCTAGGACTGTAGGTCTGTATCACCATATACAACTAAAAAGCCCCATGTTCCTAAACAGATACATTACAAGCCAAGAAGGGCACAGAGAGGAAAACAATAGATTCAGGTACTTAATATATTAAAAAAAAAGGACTACAAAACCTGTGTCTATAAATGCACATATTATAAACAAATGTGAATTAATGATTATTGTAATCTTTTAAGGATGCAGAATCTGTATTAGTGTGTATATATAAGCAACATGTTTAACTTGAAGAAGAGGGCTATCACTGAGATAATTAATACATGGTGTGAGATTTCTGGGTGCCTACCAAAGTTCGGTGTTTCAATCTGGGTAGGAAATTCAAGGATATTTAGCTTCAAATACTTCACTAAAATATAATTTGTTTCATGTTGTTTGTGTTTTACATTGCAATGAGAGTAAAAATAAACAAGCAAAAATGACACCACAGACAGAATAGACCTGAGCTCACCCATGGGAGCCTAGCCAAACTGAACTTAGATCAGCCGGTCTTTAGTTAATCCAAGGGGTGATTTGTTACACTAAACCATTTGGCTTGTTACCTAATAGAGATTTATACTCCTCAGCTGTCTCAAAGCTCTTGTCTCTTGAGTTTTAAAGAAGTCAAATACTGTATTCCTCAGTCACATGCTGGCCATGTGACTCAGCCATGTAAACACCCCCACTTCTCCCAGGGAATTCTGCCCGGGAACTCCTGGAAAAGACTTTCCAAACAGCACACGAAGAGCCGCTCTCATTTGCTCCGCACATCCTTGAATTTTGTTTGGGTGACAATATACAGTTTGAGCCTCTTACCATATGAGGCAACAAGGAGGGGAAGTCAACATTCTGAGGACATTGGAGTGTGAAAAGAGAGAGAGAGGGAGGGAGGGAGAGAGAAGAATCTGATGACTTACTTCCTCCAGGCCAGGTTACCCAAGCATGAACCTCCCCGGAGTTAGTCCGTTTTTCTGTGACTTTCGGTTGGCTTTTTAGCATTTCATCATTGGCTTTAAGAGTGTCCCTGGTTTAGTCTAGTAAATGATCCCATTTCCATCAATTTGTTATGAGAGAATAGTCCAAATTACAGGCAGGGAATCTGTCAAGCCGTTACCTGTAGAAATAGGATATAATCTGGGAATTCAATATAGATGAATTAGCAAATAAATAAAGTATAAATATGATAAATTATACATCCAGTAACATTCATGTTTTGAGAGACTGTTTAATGTTATAAAATATCTACATATGATTAAAAAACATATAACTATATATGGATGACATCAGAGAAAATGGCAGAACACAGACCTCCAAAATTCTCTCCTATTAAAAATAGTGGGAGAACTGGCAAAATTGTCAGTATAAACCAGAGATGTTAATTCAAGAAGAAAGGCCAGATTTCAGCCATTTGAAGCTGGGAGCGTTGTGGCATTTTTTATTTGCCCTATTTCCATTCTTTTTTCAGTAGAAATGTGAGCTCTGGCAGTCACCAGAGGGGTCACCACTGCTTTGGGACTCCTTGAAAGCCCCATGCTGAGGAAGTAACATTAGTCATCAGCCAACGTTACTTAAAAGAGCCCACTCACAAGGCCATTCATCTGCTTATGGCTTGACCCAGAGGTCACCCAGTGTGAACAGCCTTTTCCCAGAGACTGTGAAAAGCAGAGGGAACCGTGACGTAACTGGCTGCCTCCAGTGGCGGATGATATCAGGGCAAACACTTAGGCTAGCTAACGGAAATGCAATGAGATGTCCATGGGGACTTTTCAAAGCTGTGGCATATTTGTGGGGCTTTAAAAGGCGGTGTCCATGCATAAGGCTGTGCGTACGTCCAGAGGTGTGTGAATAAAGAAAAAGATGAGGCGAGAATACGTTCTCACCTCTGTGAACACTGGGACTTTGTGGAAGTAGTAAATGAAGGCTATGGCAGAATTGTTATGTAAGAGAAAACTTATGTTTTAAATTTTAGTTACTCTGCCTAACATATCTCTAAAAGAAAGAGACAGATAACCTTCTGGAATGTTGGATGGGACTGTTCAGGTGAGATAGTCCCTGGATCTCCCTTGCCCAAGGGCACAGCCTCTTGAAATGTTGGACAGGGAGTGTCTAGATCCTATTTAGTTCACCCTATTGCACCAGCTGGGCTCCAACTGCACCAGATGTGCTTGGTCACTTGTAGGCGGGAGATAACCCAAGCAGGAAGTCCATCAGGATAGATGCTTTCCATTGATTGGACCTGGTGGGAAGTACGTAGCCTTATCGGTTCTGCCTTTTTAAGCACCTGTGCCACGTGATTTGGGGTCAGTCCATGGGAATTCTGGAGGTGACAGGTCCACTCCATGGGAACCTCAGAATGGACCTGGTCAGAGGCCATCTTCCTGGCCAGTATTTAATTTAATTAAAGCTTGCTTCAAATTTGGCTCAATTGTTGTGGCCTTATTCTGGACCAAATTTGGGATTTACAGTAAAGAGCCTGTGAAAATCAAACACAACAGGGTCACAGAGCCCCCAAAGAATGTCCAGGAAGCTAGGAGTGGTTGTGCCCAGCTTTAATCCCAGCACCCAGGAGGCAGAAGCAGGCAGATCTCTGTGAGTTCAAGGTCGGTCTTATTTACAAAGCAAGTTCTAGGCCAGCCAGAGATACATAGACCCTGCCTCAAAAACCAAAAACCAAGTAGACCCAAAGAATGTATAGGAGAGACCCTGAACCCAGGCATTTCAACAAACTGTCTAACCGATAAGCTATCCAGATCCTAGCAGCTACATACACCAAAATACATAGATCTTACAGAGTTAGTTTAGATTGTAGTTTGGAACAGTGACTATGTAAATGAACAGCAGCAATCCTAAACAGAACCAAGGAAGTGGGGACAGTACAGTCCCTAGAAATGACATCATCTCAAATGTCTGGGGTTTTCTGCTCTTTATTTTGTTTCCATTGTGCATGGTACTGGGCTCCATGGGGACTTTCTCATACATGTGTAAGATGTATTTTGAGCATACCCCCCACCCCCAACACCACAACACGGCACATTTCTTCCTCTTTCTTGTTCTTCCCCACTCCAGTTACTCCCCTTTGTTGTTCTAGACAGTTTGCTTCCACTTTCATGTTATATGCACATTTATGGCTCTATGGAGCGATATAAACTCTAGCAACCTCAAAGTAAGAGTAAATATGCTATCCTTATATATCTGGGGTTGACTCAATTTGCTTAATATGATTATCTCCAGTCCCATCCATTTTTCTACAAATGATATAACTTTGTTCTTCTTCGTGGTTGGCCAAAAAAAAAAAAAAAAAAATCAATCCCATTGTGCATATCTGCCCCATTTTCCTTATCCGTTCCTCCACTGATGCACACCTGAGTTGGTTTACTTAGCTACTGTGGACAGGGTCCATCAATAGACATCGATGGGCATGCATCTCTGTGATGTGTGTAATGTGCCCTTTAGATAGGTACTCAGGGATGGCCTAGCTGGGTCATACGGTAGTTCTCTTCAGTTGCTGAGGAACCTCCACACTGTGGAAATGGCAGGTATACTAGTTACATTATTTCATCTCCTATCATGGCTTTCATTATATGTGTATGTGCATGTCTATGTGTGGGTTTGTGCATGTGAATGCAGAGCCCATAGAAGCCAGAAGGTAGCATTGGATGCCCATGGAGTCACTGGCCATTGTAGTCAGCCCATGTGGGTGCTGGGAACTGTCCTCAGGTCCTCTGGAAGAGTAGTACAGGCTCCTAACCACTGAGCGATCTCTCAAGCTTCCAGTTTACTCTACCAGCAGCTAAAAGCAGCTGAGGTCATATTCACCTGCATTTGTTGTCTGGTTTCTTACTGCTTTCCATTCTGAGTGGAGTGAAATCAAATCTCAATGTGGTTTTAATTTGTATTTCTCTGATGTCTAGGGATGATGAACATGTTTTCATATGTTTGCCGTCCATTCATATTTCATCCCTTGAGAACTGCCTGCTTGTTTTGTTAGAATATTAAAATTTTTTTGTTATTTGAATTCATGTTATTTACTTTTTTGAGATCTTTGCATGTTCTCAATATTAATCACTTATCAGGTGTGGCTAGACTACTTTGTCTCCCATTGTGTAGACCGCCTCTTCATTTGATTGCTTTTTTGTTGAACGGAAGCTTTTTAATTTCATGAGATCCCCTTTGTCAATGGTTTGCCATCGTTCCCTGAGCAACTGGTGCCTTGTTCAGAAAGCCCTTGCTTATGCTGATATGACGAAGGGTTCTCCTGTCATTGCTCTTTCTTTTTTCAGGATTATTTTGGCTGTCCAAGGCCTTTTATACTTCTGTACCAATTTTAAGATTTTATTTTCTATTGCTGTTCTGGTGTCATTGAAATTTTAATGTGGGTCGTATTGAATCTGTAGTTCGCCAGTTTCACAGTTTTAATTCTTATAGTCCACGGGCATGGGACATCTTGTCATCTTCTAGTGTCTTCTTTGATTCCGTCAATATTTTGAAGTTTTAATTATAAAGGTGTGTCACATTCTTGGTTAGGTTATGAATGGTACTGTTTCCCTGACTTCTTTCTAAGCATGTTTTTTTTTAATTGATATATAAGATTTTTATATGTTTATTTTGTAGCCTTTCATTTTTTGAAAGTATTTATCAGTTCCAAGCGTTTCCTGGCAGAGTCTTTGGGGGTCTCTTATGCCTAGAACTGTATTGTCTACAAATATGGCTACCTTGACGTCTTTCCTAATCATGCTCCTCTCATTCCCTTCTCTTTTCTTACTGCTCCAGGTAAGGCTTCAAGCGCAATATTGAACAAGACCAGAGAATGTAGGTGCTCTCGTCTAACCCGATTTCAGTGGAAATCCTTTGGGATTTTCTCCATGTATTGCAATGTTGTCTACGCATCTGTCATACGTAGCCTTCATTGTGTGCGTCGAGGTATGTTCCCTCTGTTCCCGGCCTTTTCGGGGTTTTTATCTTGAAGAGACGTTGGATCTTGTCATACGCTTATCTGGCATCTGCTGAGATAATCCTGTGGTTTCTGTTCTTGCATCCCTAAGTGGGGCACCTCGCATGCTGATTTGCATCCGTTGAGCCATCCTTGCATCCCTGGAATGAAGTCCGCTGGACCGCAGTTAATTAACTCTTCAGTGTGTTCTTGAAACAAGTCTGCAAGTGCTTCATTTAGAACCTTTGCATCTATGGACATCGAGGAGATTGGCCTGTAATTCCCTGCTCTCATGCCTGGATCTGGTTTTGGTATTGGCGTATTATTACTGGCTTTGTGAGAAGAGTTCGGTAGCAGTCCTTCCCTCTCTATTTTGTGTGTGAGTTGAGACGCTTTGGTGTCAGTTCCCTGGAGATCTAGTGGAATTCAGCAGCACATCCATCACCTGGGCCTAGATTTAGTTGCGAAGGTTCTTTGTTGTTGTTGTTTTGAATTACTCCTTTGCTCACATTGCTTGTCACGGGTCTGTTCACATTGCTTATCTCCTCTTAGTTCAAATTTAGTAAGTCATACGCCTCTAAAAACGCATCCATCTCTTTTAGATTTCCCCGTTCAGTGGAGTATAAGTATTTATACGATGCCGCAGGATGGTTTTCTGAACTCATAGATGTGTATTGCTATGTTTCTCCTTTCGTCTCTAATTTTATTAATTTGGGTTTTCTCCCTCTTTCCTTTGGTTAAAGACTGGTGTATTACCTTTATTTTTCTTATGTTTCTGCATTAAGACTTTACACAGCTGCAGCTACTTTGTTGATTAGACTTCCTTACCAGACATAGTTTTTCCCTTTTAAAATATTTTATCTGTTTTTATTTTACGTGCATTGGTGCTCTGCCCGCATGTGTGTCTGTGTGAGGCTGTCCGATCCCCTGGAGCAGGAGTTATAGAGGGTTGTGAACTGCCATGCGGATGCTGGGAATTGAACCCAGGTCCTCTGGAAGAGCAGCCAGGGCTCGTAACCACTGAGCCCTCTCTCTCTCCAGCTCTATTTTTTTCAATTAAAGTATCTGAAATGTTCAACCGAGGCTGGGTTGTGGTGGAGTTGAGCTGGGTCATTCAGAATCTGCCCCTTAGCCCTCAGGTTGCTAGGAATGATCTTCTGTGTTACTCTAAGAGTAATGTAGCAGCTAGGTATGTCAGTACAACCTCTGGATGGGTCCACTATGCCACATCAAATAGCTACAACAGTTGAAAAGTCAAATCTTTTTAGCTTCAATAACTGTTGGGGGATAAAGGATCAAAGATAGCATGGTGTGCACTAGGATGTTAATTACTATGTTTAGGGAAGTAAGATAGGATTGGGATTGAGAGGGGAAAAAAAATCCAAGTGGGAAAAGCAGCCAGAAGGAAAAGGGTAAGATCAGTACACTGTTAGGGCCCACAACAATAAAGGTAATCAAACCATAGAAGGTTATAATTAAGAAGTAAAATGAGAATGGGAAGGGGAAGAGGAAGAGAGAGGAAATGAGGTAGGAATGAGAGGGAAATGGTGCAGGTTGTATATAGGAAGACTAGTAGGTGGTACATAGTAGACTGTGTGGAGGAGCACAGAACAATCACACAGCCTGAGAAATGTGCAAACCAAAGCAGGACTATCAAGAAAGAGTTATGCAGCGACGATAGTTGTGGCTCAGTGGTTAAGCGTGTGCTGCTCTTACCGAGGACCCAACTTCAGTCCCTACTCCTGTAACTCTAGCTCTAGAGGGATACCAGTATGCACCTGCACTCAGATGCATGCTTTCTCACACACATACTTTAAAAAAAAATAATAAAGGGGCTGGAGTGATGGCTCAGTGGTTTAGAGCATTGGCTGTTCTTCCAGGGGACCTGGGTTCAATTCCCTGCACCCACGTGGCGGCTCACAACTCTGTAATTCCAGTTCCTAGGAATCCAACACCTTCACATAAATATAACCACAAAGCACAGAAAAACCAAGAATAAATAAATCATTTAAAAAGGGAGTGGGGGCTGGAGTGATGGCTCAGCAGCTAAAAGCACTGGTTGCTCTCCCAGAGGTCTTAAGTTCAGTTCCCAGCATCTACATGGAGTGGCTCACAACCATCTATAGTGGGATCTGCTGCCTCCTTCTGGCATACAGGTGTACATGCAGATAGAGCACTCATAAGAGATGTTTAAGGACAAATTAAAAATAATAACCAAAGAGACAAAATAAAACAAAAATACATTAGACTTTTAGAATCATTATTTCTTCCTTGGTGTGATGGCTTTTGAATTTTTCCCTTCCCTGGGATGTTTCTTGTAGCAAACTGTGCTGATAGGGAGAGGTACAACTTGCAGTTCAAGCTGAAACCTATGAAAGTAGATTTGGAGTATGGATTGCCCCAGGGGAGTGAAACAAACTACCTTTTGGATTGGGTTTCTGGCACAATTGCACTGAGCTGAGCAGTGGAGCTTTCAGTTCCTACAATGATGTTTACAGAGGTGATGACTGTACCCCCCTCCAAGGCACAGCACCCCTACAGCCCCCTCTAGTCCAGTGGTACTAGTGTGTGTTAGGGGGAAGGTGGGAGTCCTTGCTGGGGGTTCCTGCTGGCCTCGGTAGTACCCACGGCAAGGAGACTGCCTCAGACTCAATGTCACACTTCAACCCAGACTTCGTAGTCCACACTGATCCCCAGGCTCTGTCCAGGGGAATGTGTTATTCAGCCCTTGGTCCCACTCACCTATGAAGATGTTGGCTGTTTGCTAATGCCAGGGACGTGAGGGTCCAAGCCATTGTCTAACACTTCCCCCGGACCTCAGCTGGAGCCTCAGAGCCCTGTTCAAGTTGGGTCTCTGCTTTGGATTCTTCAGCTCCTGGGCTTCTAGAGTACGTCTAGTCTTTTGTTGCCTGTCTAACTCAGATACCTGGTTTTTAAACAAACCAACAAAAAAAGAGACAACCATAACAAGTAATAACAGAACAAGTAATGGTTTCATCTCGAGAAAAATGAAAACCTAGCGTAACAGCCAAGAAGTAGAAATAATCCAGAGTTTCATCAACTGATAAATCCTGTCCTTGGAATGGAATACTAGCCGGTCATAAAAAGTGATGGATTATGGACACACAGAACAATCTCAAAACACTATGCTAAGGTGGAAAAAGCAAGGCTCAAGAGGCCTTTTATATAAAATGTCCAGAATAGGCGATTCCATGAAGATAGAACATAGAGGGGGTTTTTTGAGACAGGGTTTCTCTGTGTATCCCCGGAACTTGCTCTCTAGGCCAGGCTGGCTTCAAACTCGGAGATCCGCCTGCCTCTGCCTCCCAAGTGCTGGGATTAAAGACGCGAGCCCAGCACTGAACTCGTTTACTGAGCTTGAAATAAGTGCCTTTACCTGCCGATCCTCTTCTCTGGTGCCCTGAGTGGTTGGGCTGGGCATGAGATCACTTTAGGTCGATGACAGTGTTCCGGAGTTAGTGAGGAAGACTGCGTCACTTTGGGAGTAAACATACCTGAAGTTTTAAAATGATCAAAGTTATGATATAGGAATGATTTTACAACTCTGTGTGATATAGTCCCACTTGTCTTCAAAATACTGTTGTCGATACACTCCTATGCAACTTCTCAAAATCTCGGCTGCCTTCTTCCATTTTGCTGGTCGGTGTACCAAACCGGGTCACCTCCCCCACGTTCTGTAGACTGTCACTATATCAGATACGGTTACATGCGTGACCACTGAGATTATGTACTGTACCCCGGACAGTGAAGGTTACCTCCGTGTGAGTGAATTCTGATCGATAAGAGATAGAAAATGGGAAGGAATTAGACAGTGCTTTTATTTCCTCATTTTTTGACTACTCTATTTTTAAATAACTTATTTAATTTTTATTTTATATGCATTGGTATGAGGGTGTCAGATCCCCTGGAACTGAAGTTACAGACAGTTGTGAGCTGCTATGTGGGTACAGGGATTTGAACCTGGGTCCTCTGGAAGAACAACCTGTGCTCTTAACTGCTGAGCTCCTTTTTGACTATTTTTAAAGGCTGTTATTATAGTGCAGCTGAGAAATGATGGTGGATTCAGCTAGGGTGATAATGGTGACTTCAGAGTGAAGATACATTTCAATTCAGAGCTGATTCAATCTATTGATGGATTGCATGCAAGGTGTGAGAAGCCAAGGATGAGCCAAGGAGTTTGGTCTGACAACTGATAAATGGAAGAGAACTTTATAGAAATGGCCCAGAATTCAGGTGAAGGAAGAAGTGGTGGTTGGATGGGGGAAAAGATCAAAGCTCAATCTTGAATGTCTGTAGCCATAGACTAGGGGTCAAAAAAGGCTTTTTATTCTTTTGCCTAATTAAACCATTGGTTCTTATTCCTGGAGCCTAGAGCATTTCAGCCTCTGTCTTAAGTCTAGACCTAGAAGGCTTACCTCCATACAATCTAATACATCTCTGAGACTTTCTACCGACTAAAGCACTCTGACTAGCTCCTTCTGAACTCTGACTCACTCACTGTTCTGGCTCAAACTCTTCTCCAGGCTGACTGATTCAAACTGACCTTCTGAGTTACTGCTTCTAACTAAACTCCTCTGACTCTAGCAGACTCTGGCTGATTCTCTGACTGCCTCTGACTGAACTGGTCTGCTCAGCTTCAAACTGATTCACTCTCTTCCCATCTCATACTGACTTCTGCTGAGCTGCCTCGGTGTCTCTCCCTGAGCGCTCGCAGCTCCATACTGCCTCAGTCAGCCTCTCTGCTTCTCTGCCTTCAGTCAGACTGCTTCCTTCTCTGTGTCTTGTCCAAAGATTGCCTGCTTCAGACTGCTCACCTCCTATTTGCCTGTGTCTGACTGTTTCTATAGCTGCCTGTGCTTTTACAAGGTGGATGAGATGTGTCCCCACTCTGCCTCACTTTGCTGACTCTCCCTCTGATTTGTCACTTTGCCTGTCCTTCACTCTGACTCCTCTCAGACATTACTTCCTGTGTGAGCTGACTCCTGAGCTCTGCTTTGTTAAATTAATGTTCAATCGCTTAGTAAGAGTCCATTGTTGAATTTTCCAATGCTCTTTATTAATTACCACTTCAAATCTCAGGAATTCAGTACCCGGCGGCTAGGCAGAGACTTCATTCCTTCCCTAAAAACTCTCTCTCCTGCTTCTGCCTTAGCCCTTTAAACCTTTTCCCTAGCCCCCTCTCCACATCCAGGCCTTCTTTACAACACAACAGTGTCTTAGATCAGAGTTTTCTCTGATACTGCCTGCAGACCTTTCATCGTGATGGATCACCTTCAGCTATAAACAGTTCTATCGGTGACGATCTCAGCAAGGCTAGCACAAGGGTGTGAATAGATAGGAAGCAAAGCCTACACTTGCTGCAAGGCATCCAGCTTCACAGCTACAAGGGATCAAAGCCCTTTTGCAAACCAAAACAGCACGCAGGAGTAAAATACCCCACAACACTGCTTCCTGTTTCTGCTTCCACACTCTGTTTCTGTCTTAGGGATTAAAGGCATGGACCACCCCTGCCTTCTGAATACTGGGATTACAGGTGTTTGCTACCACTGGTTTACTAGGATTAAAGGTGTGTACTAACATTCTTAACATTCTTTCTACACTCCATCCACATAGGTCTCTAAATGTGATTCCTTCATATAGACCTCTAGAATATTGATCATTCTTAACTTTTACACAGGCCTATTTCTCTACACATGTCAAGTTTGGAGTGATTATGGTCACCCATGTGAACAGGTATGTAGAATAGACAGTGTAGAATTCAAGGGGCAAGGGAGAAAATAGGAGTTGAGATGTAAAATTGGGAATTATCAACACATAAAAGGTATGTCAAGATATGGATCTGGATAAAAGTCCCACTGGGACCTGAGTGCAAAGATGAACAAGAAGAAGCCTGCTGTAGATGTAGCTCAGTGTGTACAGCATCAACCTGACATACCAGAGACCCAAGGGTTCAGTCCCCAGAAACACCTACAGTGGATTGGTAGAGACACACAGGTCTGTAATCGAGAGATGGAAGCTGGAGGATCAGGACGCCAGTGTCATGCTTGGCCTCAGGCAGCTTGAGGCCTTTCTGTACTGAATTAGACAACATCAGAACAACTAAAGGCAAGTTAGACAGAAGGAGTCCTGGGGACCAAGGCATCCTGTGGTGTTCAAAAGCCAGAAAGATGAAGAAGAAGCTTCAAAAACAGGGATGGAAGAAGGGCCAGTCCATTGTAAGCTAGAGAAACGCAGAGACCTGGGAGAAAAGACAGCTTTAGAAAGAGGAAGGGATCCACCAAGGAGGGAAGCTTGGCAGTATCTATAACAAATTCAATGTGCTGGTCGTCTGGACAGGGCGCTCTCTCGTTCCTCCTCCATATCCCTGAGGAAGCCTCTTCTGTGAGTTTCCCCTTGTTTCCTTAGAACGTGGAGGAAAGGTAAAGAGCGTGAGAGTGTCTTGCGTACTTTGAATGCTATTTCCAAGGATTACTCCCATGTCTTCCTAATCTTGAGTCCCTTAAGACATTCCTGGTAAAGCCACTGGCTAAGGGGCCGATTAAGAAACTCGACTCTCACACTTTGGGATCACACACTTGCTTGTCACCCCAGCCTCTGTCTGGTGCGGTTTTTTCTTTCTCCGATTTGTTGAGCATGACTTCATGCAAAAGCTTTGCATCTATCATGCTCCTCCTGTGTCTTCTTGACCAGACTATTCACATGGGTAAATTCGTTTCCCTCTTTTCCCTGCTGAAAGGATCCCTTCTCATCATGTAAATTGCAGCTTTACATTCATCACCATTTCCTGCCACACACTGCCAAATCGGGAAATACCTATTAGTCATTCTGTGAAAATTTTGAGTGTCGGCTCTACAGAGCACTGTCATCAGTGCCGCACAGGACACCAATAATTATGACACAGGCTTTGTCTTCAAATTCTATTCAAGGTAATGTTGGAGATAAAAAAAAAAAACTAAGCGTGTAAAATGGCAGGTGGCAAAACTAGACAATAAATCATATTTTTAAAAACTC